>WOVY01014585.1:50000-270000 GCA_013436015.1 Rhipicephalus annulatus | reverse complement strand
GTGCCGTTGGTTTGAACATGATGTTCATCGTTAAATTCGAAGTTGTTAAGCTCGAGTATCAGTGCTAAAATAGTGCCCAAGTTGGAACCGTCGATGGGTTTGTCATTTACCGAGTCATTGTATGCTTTGAGTACAGAACGAATCCCGTCAACATGGGGTATATTTTTGTTCAATGACACCACATCTAGTGTCACCAGAAGGGCCTCACTGGGAACACGCATATTTACGATGTCACGCACAAAGTGATCAGTGTCCTTGACATATGAAGACAAGTTATAAGGAATGGAACTAATTAAGCTGTCCGCATAGTGAGACAGGCTTTCCGTGATGGTTCCTATTCCTGGAATTATTGGGCGGCCTCGATTGTTTTGTTTATGAATCTTAGGAAGCACATAAAAACTACCAGCTACCAGACTCAAGTGGACTAAGGATTTAAGCGGAGTTTCTTGAATTTTATTTTTTACAAGCTGTTTTAAAGTTTCTTTTACTTCGGTCTTTAATTCCTTGGTTGGGTCGCAGCTCAAATGTCTCCAAAATGTGTGGTCATTCAATTGCCTGTGGGCCTCATGAAGGTAATCAGCCTTATCAATTATTACGATTGCTCCATCTTTATCAGCCGGTTAGATCACGACGTCGTCTCGGCAAGCCAGGGTTTGGATCGCTTGTTTTTCTTTGTCGCTAAGTTTGCGTGAAACGGCGATTGCTTTTTGTATGCTTCGAGTACAACTCACTGCACTGCTCGGATGTAAATATCGAGACATTTATCCCTTTGGGAAGGGGGAGTCCAGTGCTAAGTAGAAAAAAAATGCTATTTTGATAGATGGAGGCCGATTATGAAAGTATTCGGGTAAACGCATGCTTCTTTCAAAATTGTGTAAGTCACTGATAAGTTGAAATTCATTGTATCCTCCAGTTCACTGTATTTAACTATATAGTGAATATTTACTATATTTCCAGCTTCTGCGGAGGACGAATGCACCGACGAATGCACTGGCGGAGGATGAATGCAGCTTGGCGAAAAAGAAATACATCGCCAAGCTGTGTACCTTCAACCAACGCAAGGACCAGCCTGACAACGAGAAGCAAGACACCGGCAAGGACAATGACCACGACGATGACAGACAAAGCAGTGACTTTTTACAGGGTTACGAACAATCCAGTGAGCAGCAAGGCAACACCGACAGTTTCTCCGCCTCCCAGCGGTGCCACGTCGTCCTAGTCAAGGTACAGATTAGGAAACAAGTGGCCTGATTCTACCCAAGCAACCGAATGACCACCACCTAGCCGGGGTAAGACTCCCTTTGAAGATGCCTCCGTGCATTTTTTGAAGCTTAGAAAAGTAATCGAATAGCGTGTTTGCTGCGACCTGCATGCTTCCACCTTAAAAATGTATATTGCTACATTAGCAATACCTGAAGGTTTAAGCCTTATCTTAAGGCCTGCTACGTCTGAAATGACTACAAATAATCTCTCCAGGTGGGACAACACACTCAAACAAGCGTCTCTGCAACTCACACGCATTGTTACTAACCATTATGAGTGATCCGGAAAACAGCTAAGGAACAAAAAGAACCAATTGTTTGCCACGCGGAATTTCACTGCCGATGAAAAAGCGTCGCTTGATAAATACAGGGAAGAAAAGATTCGCGAGCCCAGTGACAAAAGATATAAAAAGTTCATGCGCGATAACATTTGCGCAAACGTCAGCACTCCTGATGACGCAACGTCTTCAGCGCATTCGTCCGTCCTCTGGAGAAGCTGGAAATATCGTAAATATTTCTAGTGCCACGTTATCGGCTGACGAATTCAGCATTCTTTCCCGTGGTTTGAACTTCCCATATTTTGCCACAGTAGGATACAATGAATACCAACTAATCAGTTACTTACACTCAAATAAGCATGCGTTTACGCGAATACTTTCATAATCGACCTCTATATATCAAAACATGATTTTTTGTCTTTTTAGCACTGCACTCCCCCTTCCCAAAGGGATGAATGTCTCGATATTTACATCCGAGCAGTGCAGCGAGATGTACTCGAACGTTACAAAAAGCAATCGCCGTTCCACCGCAACCTAAGCGAAAAAAAAAGCAATGAATCCAAACCCTGGCTTGCCGAGAGGACATCGTCATCTAACCGGCTGATAAAGGTGGAGCAATCGTAATAATTGATAAGGCTGATTACTTTCTTGCGGCCCACAGGTAATTGAATGACCACACATTTTACAGACATTTGAGCTACGACCCAACCAAGGAATTAAAGACCAAACTAAAAGAAACTTTAAAAGAGCTTGTAAGAAAAAAGAAAATTCCAGAAACTCCGCCTAAATCCTAGTCCCCCTGAGTCTCGTAGCTGGTAGATTTTATCTGCTTCCTAAAAATCATAAACAAAACAATCCAGGCCGGCCAATAATTCCAGGAATAGGAACCATCACGGAAAGCCTGTCTCAATATGCGGACAGCTTATTGGTTCCATTCCTCCAAACTTTTCGTCATATAACAAGGACACTAATCACTTTCTGCGTGACATTGTAAATATGCGTGTTCCGAGTGAGGCCCTTCTGGTCCCACTAGATGTGGTGTCACTGAAGAAAAATATACCCCATGTGGACGGGATTCGTTCTGTACTCAAAGCATACAATGACTCGGTAAATGACAAACCCATCGACGGTTCCAGCTTGGGCACTATTTTAGCACTGATACTCGAGCTTAACAACTTCGAAATTAACCGTGAACATTATGTTCGAACCAACGGCACCTCGATGGGCACAAAAATATGTCCCAATTATGCGAACATCTTCATGGGCATTCTAGAACATAAGTTTCTCGCCCCTCGTGACATTTAACCACTTTATCACAAATGCTTCATTGACGACATTTTCTTAATTCGGCACCATGGTGAAGCGGCATTACATTCTTTCATTGCAGACTTCGACAACGTAGAACCATTCATTTCTTTTTACCACTCTTATTCACCAGTCACCATAAACTTCCTTGACGTCAATGTAGCTTTAAGCAATGGTAAACTAACGACAAACCTATAGAGGAAGCCCTCTGACCGACAAAGATATCTTCATTTTAAAAGCAGCCATGTCAAACACTCCGAAACAAGTATCCCCTATATCCAAGCTATCCGTTTTAAAAGAATTTGTTCGGACAACAGGGAATTCACTCGCAACTGTGTCCAGCTCCGTAAAGCATTAACCGAACAATATCCTTCACAAATAACCGACGACACTCTACAATGGGCCAAATGTCTCGATCGGAAAGAGCTCATCAGTAAGGACAAGCGATTAGCGCCACCTTCACGAAGCAACCTCGTTCTAACGCACTCTGCATCTATTCCTAACGTGTCGCATATACCCAGAAAGCATTACAACTTACTGACACAGAGTGATCGGCTTAAGGACATTTTCACTGAATCATCACGGGTTGTATATCAGAGATCAAGGAACTTGCGTGACATATTAACTTCTTCTATGATAGATTCATTGCTCCTGTTTGTTGTCACCCCTGTAAAAAACCGCGATGTAAAGTTTGTGTGCATATGACCTCTGCGACTGTTGCTAAAAGCACGGTATCTAACTTTTCACTTAGGATAAAAGGGGACCTAAACTGCGATAGCAGCAACATCATTTACTTACTTGAATGCTCAATATGCCACATGCAATACATCGGTCAAACCGAGACAACCTTTCGTATCCGTTTCAAGAACCACAAATCACACGTGAACAGTTTGCCACATCTCCCATCGTCCAAGCATTTTCATCAACCAGGTCATTCGTTTTTGACAAGATTATGGTGACGCTATTAGAATCAGGCTGTATATCGCACCCTGATCGCGAAATTTGAGAATCGTTCTTGATTTACAAGTTCAATAGTTTGTTATCCGGCATTAACGAATGCGTAGGCACAATGTCATGCCTTTCTATGACGCCCTGACGTCCGCAGTTTAGCGAATTATTTAAACAAGCATCCCTGACATACTTTCTACTTCCTGAAGGTTATCATATATATTTTTTTCGTGCGTGATCCTCGTCGTCAATAGTGAATGTTACAAATGCCTTTTTACACGCCCACAATCTTGTCTATTGTATTACATTTTTTAATGGTTTTTTAGTGTAGTCACGGCTATTTCAAAGAAGTTTTTTGACACTCCCATGCTGATCGCACGTGTTTTCTACTGACGTGTTATAGCCCCCATTAAAAAGCGACTATAATTGCTCCGGACCCACAGAACTTTTCTATATATATATATATATATATATATATATATATATATATATATATATATATATATATATATATATATATATATATTGCGCCCTTCATGATGCGCTCGCAGCCGTTTTGCTAACTCCCCATATACCAAATTTTGTATTAAATTACGTCAATGGATGACGAAAGTACATGGCTGGTTTCAACATGATAATCATGACACGGAAGTTATGTACGGCATCATTTACCTCCACTTCGTGACATTGTGCGGATTTTATAATGACATATCAACCTTTCTCGTTCGTGCTTCGCATATCATCGATTCCCACTTTACGAAGGATGTGCCTTTATTTTTTTTACTAGCATACGCAGCCTGCGTCTTCCTTGCGAGGTGAGAGTGGAGAAGGGGAGTGACATTTTTGCCTATGGTGAACTAGAATACGATCTAGTGGCGCGACCGGCTGGGTTTATAATTATAAGGCAGCGGTTGAAATCTTCGTAGCACCTATTTTATGGTACGGCTTTTTTGGGGGCCGGTCACTACGTATTTATTAGTTAGTGCGGGTGTGTGTGTTTGAACAATTTTTTTTGTTTTTTTGCCACCCCGTGGGGGAGGTGCACGTACACTGAACACGCAAATTTTTGTAGTAGAGCTTAGACTTTTTTTCGTAGTGCAGGGCTCGAGTTTCGTAAATATCGAGCATAGGGACAATTGGTGTCAGAAAGACAAGGTTAAAAAGACTGTGAAGTGTTCAGGATGTGGAGTGGGTTTGAAAGTGGACCCAAGCGTAGAAGCGGATGGAGAAGAGGCTGACGAGAAGTGTAGGCAATGTGAGGTCGAAAAAAAATGGAGAAAACGATGGTTGCCCAGAATGAACTGCTGATATGAGTCGCCGAGCTCGAGACTGAGTTGGCGACAGAGCAAGAGAAAACGAGGGCAATAGGAGAAAGACTGAAGTCCACCGAGGAAGCACTAGCGATGCTGAACAAACAAGCGGCCTACGGAGAGAACAGTAGGGAACCGGCAACCAGAACGGTGGAGAAGAAAGAGCAAGCAAGTTTTTAAAAACAGGTTTAGCTGGTTCAACTGTCGCAAGGCCAAGCTTCAGCGAGGAAGTGGTGGGGCTGGGAGGGGACAAAGCAGCCGGCGTCACAGGTACGAGTAGCCCCCAGGTGCAGGACGCTCCAGCTGAAAAGTCACAGCATGTGATAATCGCCGGGGACTCGAATTTAAATCGATGCACAGAAGTCATCAAAGGGAGGGTAAAAGGTGACAAGAGAGTTGCAGTAGGGGCGTTCCCAGAACGCAAGCTTGAAGCAGTCATGAGGCAAGCGAGCGCAAAACTCAAAACAACAGCTGATAGACGAAACCTCGTGATAATTTCAGGTGGTTTAAACGATGTCTTAAATGAAGATACAGCAGGACTAGCAGCCACACTGGCAAAAGGCGTCGATGACATGCGCGCCACTTCTTTTAAGGTACAGGTAGTGATATGCACGATACCGGAGGTACCGGTGTGTGACGGCAACCTGCAGAGCGGTTGTCAGCGCAAGCCAAGAGAAATGGCGGATGGGTCGAGAGAAAGGCTTTGAGGTGGTGGAAATAAACAGAGAGGTGCATAGGTGGGGTGGTTTTCAACGAGACAGAATTCACTTCGATGGGCGGCTAGGTCATGAGGTGGGTTGGTGACTTGCAGGACGCGCAGTAGCTTTTTTGGGGGTCAAGCGGGCACTTCGGGGTGAAGGAAAGCTAGTAACGAGGAAAACAATCAGGGAGACAATTTGACAGGTGGTATGGACAGATACGATTCCAAAGTGGCACCAGTATCTAAGATAGGTAGAGTCCGGGGCAGAAATAAACGTAGCAACGATCTCCCAGCCAATTCAGACATTGGGTATATTAACAAACACGCAGGGTGGTAGAAGCAGGCTGAAGTGGGAAGAGATAGAAGAACAGCTAAGGGAAGAGAGGCCGATGGTATACGGTTTTGTAGAAACACAACTCAAGAACATGGAACAACCTCCGAACAATCCGGACCACGCGTGGGAATATTGTAATAGAACAGAAGGCAGCAGAAAGGGGAGTGGTATTGGGGCATTCATTCATAAAAGTACAGACTGGCAAAGGGTCAAGC
The DNA here is from genome assembly GCA_013436015.1 of Rhipicephalus annulatus. Classification (NCBI taxonomy): domain Eukaryota; kingdom Metazoa; phylum Arthropoda; class Arachnida; order Ixodida; family Ixodidae; genus Rhipicephalus; species Rhipicephalus annulatus. Next base: position 263,648 of record WOVY01014585.1, on the reverse strand, counting down.
AGGAGTGCAAGGAACATTTATGGGCAGGTCAAATGACACTCCATGGTTTCGTTTACTTGTGGGCGGGAGCAAAGGCCAAAGAGGAAAACCAGGCAATGGTAGAGTGTATATCAAAGGACATTCAGGAGTTAGGAAGAGAGTGCGAGATAATTATACTAGGAGACATGAATGCGCACATAGAAGATATAGATGGTATACCGACCCGACAGGCAAAATGATCACGGATATGTGTGAAAGGCTTGATTTGATCATTTGCAACAGTACCGAGAAGTGTGAAGGGCAAATAACGTGGGAGGTAGGAAGGCTGCAGTCAACGATAGATTATGCACTAATGTCACATAGGATGTATGATAAGCTCAGGGAAATGCACATAGATGAAGGTGGCTCCAGAAGTCTAGGTAGTGATCACAAACGTATCAAGCTAAGTTTTGAAAGAGCAGTGAAAGTTGGAAGTATACAAGATGAGCAACTACAGGAAAATTTTTATCCAGAAAGGCAAATTGAAATAGCCACTAAACAAATTGAGAAAGTAATCACGGAGGATAATAAGACAGTGTGGACATACACGAATCTAATTAGACTCTTTGAGCTAGAGCTTGCTAAGGCGCGTGGCAAGTCACCCTAGAAAAGAAGAAACAAACCCAAAAGTTGGTGAGACGAGGAAGTTAAGAGAGCCATAGCAAAACGTCAGGAAGCCTCCAGGGAACACATACATGCTAAGCAGCGGGGTGAACCGACAGATGATGTTGAAAGAAAATGAGAAACCTTTCTAAGCTGTAGAAGGGATGCATCTCTTCTGATCAATAAAAAGATTCGAAGAAAGGGAGCTCAGTGGCTGGCAGAAGTACAGAAAAAAGATAGAAAGGCAGCTGCGAAATTTTTGAACCATCTAAACTCCCTAAGAAAGAGACGTGCCTAGAGCAAAGTTTTATAACTACAGGCCAAGGTGCTAGGCTAGAAGGGGAAGAAGCTATTGAATATATAAGAACAAAAGTGACAGAAAAATTTCAACAAAAAAGTACTTTATGCACCACAATAGACAAGGACGAATCAAGTGGTGCAATGGCTCTATTTTCACAACGAGAGTGGGAAAGGTCTAAGAAACGGGTTCCTAGTAGTACATCAACAGGCCAAGATGGCATTCCATTTAGGCTGATAAAGACATTAGGTCCGAAGTCTAAGCAGGCTTTGAGAGAGGCAGTGAGCAAAATAATAATCGATGGTGAAGTTCCCGATAGATGGAAACTTAGCAGGATGAGCAAGATCTATAAAGGAAAGGGGACAAAGCTGACATAAACAACTACCGTCCTATACCAGTGACATCAGTGGTCTACAGGCTGGCGATGCAGATTATAAAGGAAAGACTGCAAGCATGGATAGAGGATGAGGGGGTGCTGGGGGAACTGCAGAATAGGTTTCGGAAACACAGGAGATTGGAAGACAATCTGTTCTCCCTGATGCAGTGCTTTGAAATAGCAGAAAAGGAACACAGGCCCCTGTGGCTAGCATTTTTGGATATCAAGGGAGCGTACGATAGCGTGGTTCAAGAGGAATTGTGGGGAATACTGGACACACTAGGCGTGGAACATGTAGTCACTAATCTTTTAAAGGATATCTATCAAGGTAACAAGGTAGTTATAAAGTGGAAAAAACAGGTATCCAAGCCTGCAGAGGTAAAATGGGGGCTTAGCCAGGGGTGCCCCCTATCGCCTTTATTATTCAAGATGTACGTACAAGGATTAGAGGCAAATTTAGAGGGAAGTGGACTGGTCTTCAACCTCTCTTTAGTCAAACAAGGAAAACATTGATCAGGCACTGCGAGCATTAATGTACGCAGATGTTATAGTGCTAATGGCCGACCACAAGGAAGATTTGCAGAGATTGATGGACATCTGCGGTAATGAGGGCGATAGGTTAGATTTTAGATTCAGTAAGGAAAAATCAGCAGTCATGATTTTCAATGACAACGAAGGTAGTGAGCTTAGAATACAGGAGGTCACGCTAGAGATAACAGATAAATACAAATATCTCGGCGTATGGATAAGCAATGGGATCGAGTACCTGAGGGAACACGAAATATACCTGACGACTAAAGGTAACAGGAATGCAGCAGTGATGAAAAATAGGGCACTGTTGAATTACAATTGGTATGATGTTGTGAGAAAACTATAGAAAGGGGTCATGGTTCTTGGGCTGACGTTCGGCAATGCGGTCTTGTGCATGAGATCAGAAGTTCAAGCAAGATTACAAATTAAGCAACGTGGAATAGGTAGACTTGCTTTAGGAGCTCACGAGAATACACCAAATCGAGGAGTACAAGGTGATATGGGACGGACATCATTTGAGGGCAGGGAAGCTAGCAGCAAGATAAAATTTGAGAAGCTATTGAGAGAAATGGGGGAGGAGCATTGGGCTAGGAAGGTTTTCAGCTACTTGTACATGAAGAATGTCGATACAAAATGGAGGAAGCAAACCAGGAAGTTGACTGGTAAATACTTAGAAAACAGCAGGTGGCCAAAGCAAAAAGAACTATCGGTTAAGAGACAAGAAGAGAGCAGAGTGGATTAGGGGACAAACGGGGGTTAAGGATATCATAGTTGAAATGAAGAAGAGGAAATTGACATGGGCCGGGCATGTAGCGCGTAGACAGGATAACCGCTGGTCATTAAGGGTAACTAACTGAATTCCCAGAGAAGGGAAGCGGGCTAGGGGGAGACAAAAGGTTAGGTGGGCAGATGAGATTAAGAAGTTTGCGGGTATAAATTGGCAGCAGCAAGCACAGGACCGGGTTAACTGGCGGAACATAGGAGAGGCGTTTGTCCTTCAGTGGACGTAGTCAGGCTGATGATGATGATGATGATGATGATGATGATGATGATGGACTAAGCGTACTCAACGACGGATCACCTACATTTGTTTGTGGCACGTCCTACAGCAGCTGCCTCCACCTCTGTTTCGTTTCCAGAAGCCTCCTGTCTTCTGCATGTTGGTGCACAGATTTGGACACTCGCGGCAGTGACCACCTTCCAACCTATGTTCAGTTCAGGTGGTTTCGCCGCACGCACACACGCTACATCCGGCAAACCGACTGGACACTGTTCAAGGCATCTGTCAAGTCTGGCTGTGAGCACACGACTGATCCATCCGAGGTAGAGAACATCATTGCTTCTTCAATGCGTGACACAACCAAACAGGTTAACCTGCCGATGCAGAGATCAGCAGTTGACTCCCAATACGAGGCCCTTCGTGCAATCCGTCGCCTTGCCGAACGCCGATACAGGCGAACGAAGTCGCCTTCAGACCTTTCCGCCTGTCCTCGAGCTCAACGACATGTTCTTCAGCATCTTGACAAGATTGACAGGCAACGTTGAAGAAATTTCTGTGGATCTCTGGACCCCAGGCAACCCCTATCTAAGATCTGGTGGGTGGTACAAAGTTTGCAGACAACTCCCCAACAACGTCAACCATTTCAAGCTGTTGCTCTACATCAGGGACGGACAGAAGTTGACATAGCCAGTGAATACTGTAGCCTCATCGTGGACACCACTGATGGTCTTGCCACTAATGAGCCTCTTACTACCGTTACGCCTCCATATTCTAACGAGCGCCTTGATGTACGTTTTGCAATGCATGAGCTTGACGCTGCGATTTCTGCCTCCCGCCGATTATCGGCACCAGGACCTGACGGAATCACGTATGCTGCACTCAACCACCTTGATACAGAAGCATGACATATCTTGTTATCTCATTATAACACCTCATGGGAGTCAGGAGAAGTCCTAACTCATTCGAAATGCAGTCGCATTATTGCATTGCTTAAGCCGGGGAAGTGTCCTTATGCACTTTCCTCCTACAGACCAATCGCCTCAGCCAGCTGCGTCGGAAAAGTGATGGAAAGAATGGTACTGTCAAGAATAGAGTGGTTTCTAGAGAGGAACAACTTCTTTCCTGAATTTATGAACCGCTTCAGAAGAGGCTGATCTGCCATTGATGGTGTGGTCGACTTGATCACCAGCGTTGAAGAGGAAAGAAGCCGACACAGGCTAGTGGCGGCGGTCTTCTTAGACATTAAGGGTGCCTACCATAATGTGCTGCATTACGCGATCCCTCACGCACTGGAAGATTTGGACATCGGTGGACGACTGTACGCTTGGATTTTTAGCTACCTTAGGGATGCACCATTTACATGAGGACAAATAAAGGAGACACCGATCGATATAAAGTTCATCGTGGTGTTCCCCAAGGAGGAGTTCTCAGCCCGATTCTATTCAATGTCACAATTTATTTATTTATTTATTCACATACTGCAGCCCAATAAGGGCTATAGCAGGAGTGGATGAAAAAAAACAGAGCAGTGAATTACAAAAGTACCACTTCCGGGAACGCAGTACAATATAACAAACGAACAAAATACAATATACATGACAATTCCATTTAGTACAAAAATAAACATCCAATGAATGGGCACTGCGGGGCGTACATATTAACAGAACAAAGCAAGGAACTGTTGGTTAGAAACGACTTCCAAGAGAAGGCAGGAATTGATTTATTGATGCACTCCTAATCTCACCCTGCAGTAAATTCCATTGTTCTATCGTTCTGGGAAAAAAGCTAAATTTTAATAGATTGGTGTGTGCGTGGAAAGGGGCGAGGTTTAGGGCATGATTATTTCGAGTAACGGTTGGCATAGCATACGTAAGATAGCTGTTATCGGAGAGACGGTTAACTGAGTGAACGATGGCATGCACGAATGATCGCCGAATGATCGCCGCGCATGCAAGAATAATCGATAGCATGCAACAATGATCGGCCTAGCAGCATAACTTCGAAGCACGGTGAAGATCAGTGCATACGCTGATGACATATGCATATGGGCATCCGGAACTACTCGTCCGCAATTACGAGCTCGACTACAGCGTGCAGTGACGATCACATACAAATATCTACGACGTCAGGGACTCACTCTTTCAATCGTCAAATGCGCAGTGCTTGCGTTCACGCGCAAGCATATGTCGAAATACCTGATATTTATTAATGGGACAGCGATACCTGCTGTAACGCACCACAAGTTCCTTGGGGTTGTTGTACACAGAGATCTATCGTGGACGAGGCATGTCGCAGTACTTAATTCTAATTTGAAGAGTTTTGCTTTCGTGCTTCGCCACGTAGCAGGAGCAAGATGGGGCCCGTCAGAATCATCGCTACCTCGATTGTACAATGGTCTATTGGTGGGATACATTCGATACAGCATGCCGGTGCTCTCCAATATGACACCTAGTTGTGTGAAGACGTTAGAGAGTGTTCAAGCTCAATGCTTACGAAGATGCTTGGGTCTACCGCGCTGTACTTCAACAAATGGGACAATCGCAGAGGGTCGGGCTTGTCCCATAAGTGTATACATGCTCTGCAGGCCACTTAGAGTTCACCTCCGATAGCTGAGCAGACACAGACAGCACCCACTGTCAGTACTACCCGCCACTCACCCAGATTGCAGTTTCTCAAGAGTGATATCGCGACATGAAAACATTGTACCATGAAGGTTTTCTAACCAAATGCCTCTGAAGTGTCTCTATGGGTCCTGCCTAAACCACCTGTTTCATTTACGATACCTGGAATCACGAAGAAGTTGCTCATTTCTTCTGTTGGCCTCAGACAGCTGACCCTATATCACATTTATACAACGTACAGTGATTCTCTGCACGTGTACACCGACGGATCCACCACGCTAAACACCTCTGCCGCAGCCTTTGTCATCCCAGACATGGATATCGCTCGACGATTCAAAGTGGACTATAAAACCACATCAACTGTCGCAGAGCTTGTCGCTATCCGGGAGGCAATAAGATTTATTTCCGGAGAGCGGCCTCGAGCCTGGACGATTTTTTGTGATGTCAAACCCGCTTTGCAAACCTATAATTGCATCATGAAGCAAGGTCCGTATTACAGCTTGGCGATAGAAATCACAGAACTTATTCAGGTTGCTTCAACAAATGGTCATCTTATAACTTTCGAGTGGATTCCCGCTCATCGCGGTGTGATGGGAAACGAAGAGGCAGACGCTGAAGCTAAAAATGCCTTAAGCAGTGCCCCTGAAGTACCCATTGCGTTTTCACGAGCTGACACGAACGCCCTGCTTCGCTGCGTGATGCGCAGCTACACACTTCAGCACTGGACCGAACCGGAACGGCGAAACCAGCGACTTCACAAATGAGACCCGGAAATGAGGTTCCGCATGCCCCCTAAATTGAAACGGCAACTCACAAGTATGATCCACCGCATTCGTCTTGGTGTAGCATACACCAGACGTTACGCACATATCATCGGTCGCAGTGACACAGGTCTAACTGTGAACACTGTGATGTGCAAGAAACACTTGAGCACATATTTTGTGTCTGCCCAGCATACGCACGGGAACGACAAACACTGATTTCTTCTACTGAACTATATCGCAGTAGGTCATTAACTGATGAGACCATGTTGGGCCCTTGGCCAGACACCAACAGTGCAACTGCGGTCTCAAGAGCAGTTATAACCTTTTGGGAGCAACTGGACTATGTGCGCGGCTATGAAATGTGCCTCAGTTAGAAAGAACACTACATACTCACCTTTCTATCTCACCATCGTCGTCCATTAATCTCTCTTTTCCCCTTTCCCTTGCCCCAGTGTAGAGTAGCAGGCTAGAGCAAGCTATCGCTCAGGCCGACCTCTCTGCCTTTCTGTAAATAAACTTACCTCCTATTAGCCGATTTTTGAGTGTACGCCATTGTCCACTGCTCTGGAGGGAACTTGGCTGAGCGAACCGAGGAGTGGGTCATGGCGGCACGGCTGATGGCAGTGACTTTTACGAATGACGGGTGACGCGAATGCGGTCCCGAAGGCGCCACTGCTCCAATCTCCGCCAACATGGTCACCACCCGTTTGGTAGCGTAGGTTTATCAGCTCGCGTTTGCTTCTGCACAGAGCTGATAGACGAGCGGACGAGACAACGCTGAGTTAAAGCAAGGTTTTTGTACAGCATAGAAAGACAGGCGTTACGAATTCGGCACTAGGGCCGACAGTTAAGAGACTCGAAGAGCCGAGCTCTCTTCTCTGACTCATAGGTCTACTGCTGGCAACGCGCCGCAGGGACGTTTTTAAGGCACCGGGTAGATTTTTTGAGTAACCAAATGTCCAGCCAGAAGCGCCGCTGGCCGTTAGGTCAGAATCCTCCAATGGAGTGGCCGCTGGGCCGTGTCATTCTATTCAAATCCGGAACTGCTCCACGTGGCTGCACCCAAACACGAGTGACGCCGCCGCGCATTGCGTAAGACTGGCCAGACTGGAAGACGCCGATTGCTTCGGCGGGCTCATGGGTTGAGGAGGCTCGCTGTGCGTTGCGTGACAAACAGGCACCACCACGTGATTATGCCGTTGAGTTGTTTGCGTCAGGCGTGTTCGCGCGCTGGCCTTGACACAGATTGCCCCTTTTGAGAGGCATGGACGTTTGGTGTGGAATCGCAGGCATAACATGACGTAAAATTCTAATGAGGTGGTCGAGCGGCCACTTCAGCGTAGCATAGAGGTGAAATTAGCTCGGCACAGGCAACAGGGCTCGGCAACGGTGAAGTGTCACGGGCACATGGCAGAGCCACGCAAACTTGCTCCTGGATGACCTGGCGAATGTTTGCTGGCAGCAGTGACGGTGGTTGGCCGGCTGTTGATAGCAGCGATAGCTGACGAGCGACCTCAGCACGAACAAACACCTTTATTTGCGATAGCAGTGACTGAAGGCCAGATGTGGTGGTCAGGCTTGAGAGGGTGTCCTCCGGGACGTAAGGGCGTCGCGTGAGAAGACGCTGTCGTCGCAGCTCGTCGTAACTCTGACACAACTCGATGACCTCAGAGACAGTGACAGGGTTCTTCGAGAACAGCATTTGAAAGGCGTCGTCGGAAACGCCTTTCATGACATGTCGCATCTTGTCAGTTTCTGCCATCGACGGGTCGACACGCTGGCAGAGGTCGAGGATGTCCTCTATGTAGCTGAGAAATGTCTCACCAGTTTGTTGGGACCGGCCTCGTAGGCGTTGTTCTTCGCGAAGTTTGCGCACACCAGGGCGTCCAAAAACATCTGCGATGCTGGTTTTGAAGGTCGTCCAAGTGGGGATATCCGCCTCATGGTTTCTGTACCACAGCTTGGCAACATCCGTTAAATAAAACATCACGGTACCAAGCTTTGTGGTATCGTCTGATTTGTTAGTAGCACTGGCTCGTTTATAAGAATCTAGCTAATCCTGAATGTCTTTCTCGTCGGTGCCGCTGAAGATGTCGGGTTCTCGCAAGAGCTGGGCACCGGGACAGCTCCTGCGTGGTGAAGCCGGTGGGGGTGTGAAGACAGAGTCGTCAGGCATGACGGACGGCAGCTTTCGGCTACGCAGTTGCAGGACTGGGGAAGACCGCAGCACTCTCCACCATAATATAATGTAAATGCAAGCTCATAAGCGGTAGCAGCATCGGCGTAGAAGCAGCAAGAGCGAGCCGGGTTTACGGGCAGCGTCGCAGCAGCAACCAGGCAGTCTTAACTCTTGCCTCGCGCCGACGTGTTGATGTCGCTTTAGTAGTGGGCAATCCTCTTCACTACAGATAGTTTGCAACAGTACCGAGGAGTGTGAAGGGCAAATAACATGGGAGGTAGGAAGGCTGCACTCGACGGTAGATTACGCACTGATGTCACATAGAATGTATGATAAGCTCAGGGGAATGCACATAGATGAAGGTGGCTCCAGAAGTCTGGGTAGTGATCAAAAACGTATCAAGCTAAATTTTGGAAAAGCAGTGAAAGTGGGAAGGAGACAAGATGAGCAACTACAGGAAATTTTTTATTTAGAAAGACAAAATGAAATAGCCACTGAACAAATTGAGAAAGTAATCGCTCAGGATAATAAAACAGTGTGAGCATACACGATTCTAATTAGACTGAGTTAGAGCTTGCTAAGGCACGTGACAAGTCACCCCGGAAAAGAAGACACGAACCCAAAAGCTGGTGGGATGAGGAAGTTAAGAGAGCCATAGCAAAACGCCAGGAAGCCCCTAGGGAACACAGACATGCTAAGCAGTGGGGTGAACCGACAGATGATGTTGAAAAAAAATGAGAAATCTTTCTAAGCTGTAGAAGGGATGCATCCCCTCTGATCAATGAAAAGATTAGAAGAAAGGGAGCCCAGTGGCTGGCAGAAGTATATAAAAAAGATAGAAAGGCAGCTGCGAAATTTTTGAACCATCTAAACTCGCTAAGAAATGAGACGAGCGTAGAGCAGAGGTCTATAACTACAGCTCAAGGTGCTAGGCTAGAAGGGGACGAAGCTATTGAATATATAGGAACAAGGGTGACAGAAAAAATTCAACACAGAAGTGCTTTATGCACCACAATAGACAAGGATGAATCAAGTGGCGCAATGGCTCCATTTGCACAACAAATGTGGGAAAGCACTGAGAAAAGAGTTCCTAGTAGTACATCAACCGGCCCAGATGGCATTCGAATTATGCTGATTAAGACATTACGTACGAAGCCTAAGCAGGCTTTGAGAGAGGCAGTGAGCAAAATAATAATCGACGGAGAAGTTCCCGATGGATGGAAACTTAGCAGGATGAGCGTGATCTATAAAGCAAAGGGGGACAAGGCTTACATAAACAACTACCGTCTCATAACAGTAACATCAGTGGCCTACAGGCTGGCGATGCATATTATAAAGGAAAGACTGCAGGCATGGATAGAGGATGAGGGGGTGCTGGGGGAACTGCAGAATGGGTTTCGGAAACACATGAGGTTGGAAGACAATCTATTCTCACTGACGCATTGCATCGAAATAGCAGAAAAGGAACACAGGCCCCTGTGGCTAGCATTTTTGGATATCAAGGGAGCAACGATAGTGTAGTTCAAGAGGAACTGTGGGGAATACTGGACACACTAGGCGTAAAAGATGCATTCACAAATTTTTGAAATGAGATCTATAAAAGTAACAAGGTAGTTATAAAGTGGGAAAAGCAGGTATCTAAGCCCACAGAGGTGAAACGAGGGCTTAGGCAGGGGTGTCCTCTTTCACCCTTGTTATTCATGATGTACATACAAGGATTAGAGGCGAAATTAGAGGGAAGTGGACTGGGTTTCAACCTGCTATTCGTCAAACAAGGAAAACTCATTGAACAGGCACTACCAGCATTGCTGTACGCAGTTGATATACTGCTAATGACCGACAACAAGGAAGATTTGCAGAGATTGTTGGACATCTGCGGTAATGAGGGAGATGGGTTAGATTTCAGATTTAGCAAGGGAAAATCAGCAGTGTTGATTTTAATGACAATAAAGGCAGTGAGCTTAGAATACAGGAGGTCACGCTAGAGATAACAGATAAATACAAATATCTGGGCGTATGGATAGGCAATGGGGCCGAGTACCTAACGGAACATGAAATATACGTGTCGACTAAAGGTAACAGGAATGCAGCAGTAATGAAAAACAATGCTCTGTGGAATTACAATAGGTATAATGTTGTGAGAGAATTATGGAAAGGGGTCATGGTTCCTGGTCTGACGTTCGGCAATGCGCTTTTATGCATGAGATCAGAAGTTCAAGCAAGATTAGAAATTAAGCAACGTGGAATAGGTAGGCTTGTTTTAGGAGCTTACGGTAATACACCAAATTAGGGTGTGCAAGTTGATATGGGATGGACATCATTTGAGGACAGGGAAGCTAGCAGCAAGATAAAATTTGAGAAGTGATTGAGAGAAATGGGGGAGGAGCGTTGGGCTAGGAAGGTATTCAGGTACTTGTACATGAAGAATGTCGTTACAAAATGGCGGAAGCGAACCAGAAAACTGACTTGTAAATACTTGGAAAACGGCAGGGGGCCAAACCAAAAAGAATTATCGGTTAAGAAAAAGGTGAAGGAAGCTGAGACTAATATGTAGAGAATTGGCATGATTAAGAAGTGCGCACTAGAGATCTATCAAAATTTTAAGCAGGAAATAGCCAAGGAAAGTATCTATGATAATACTCGGGGTAATTCTCTACTGTTTGAGGCCAAGACGGGAGTATTGCGAACAAATACATACCGGGCCAAATACGAAGGGGTAGACACGGTATACAGTGCGTGTGTAGAGGAAGAAGAAACTGCAGAACACTTGATAATGTTCTGTAAAGGGTTTCACCCTGTAGTTCAGGTTGATGGTGCAGAGTTTTTCAAAGCACTGTGGTTTAGGGACAGTGAGGGCAAAATAGACTTTAAGCGGGTAGAATTACCCAGAAGGAGGTTATCTGATTGGTGGCTAAAGTCAAGGCACGAGTGAAAATTGAACCCTTCGCTGCAAAGTACGAATCGTCAACCTCACTATTAAAAATCTATTTTTTGGTTCATTAATTATAACGGCTTGGTGGCTCTAGCCACCGCTCGATCTAAAGGGTACAGCCATATCCATTCATTCATCCATCCATAATGTACGATCGGCATCAAATGAAACGCGAACAGCAGAGCGCGTGTTTCAAGCATTCGAAACAGTATAGTGTTCGCCGACCAATCCTCAGCATTCACAGGCATGCACATCCGTTTTGGCAGCACTTCGCGATCGCCCTCTAGTGCGTTATCTCCATTTCTGCTCAAGGTTTCGTATGGCGATAATGGTGGCCGTCGTGAGCGTGCCAAGTGCTTTTTCTCGTATTTTTCACAGTTCCTTGCTTTTACTTCAGTATCACAGTGCAATCGGTGTCCAGGCACGATATAAAAAAGATAAATCTAATGAGTTTGTGGTTCACTTTCAAACGATCGTCGTTTCTCGTTCGCCAGCGCTGCTTTAGTTGCACTGTTCTTTCAGAGACGTACCCGAAAAGGCTTCACTTTAACTGAAAATGCCAAGCGATTCTCTGGAATAGAGAGCGCAGATTGTTTCATTTTACCAGCACTAAATAAAACACCGTGAAATTCCCATAATTATTAACGAACCTTTGTCAGCTATATATAAAGTTTGCCAGATATTTTGGGATGATGAACGCCTCTGGAATCTTCCACGTGGACAGTGGGTGATAGACAGGGCGAAGGACCTACTTATTGTACAAGCTGCAAAAGAGGCTCCATTCATCAAAGCTTGACAGATCAAGGATAGCTTGAACCTCTCGGCCAGCACGTCAACCATCAGACGTCGACTGCATGAGAAAGGCCTGCGAAGCCATGTGCCAGTTCAGAAGGCTGCACTTCCAGAGGCCAATAAGCTGCAAGACTTGCGTATGCCCAAGAACACGCAGCATGGCCTGTGGAAGACTGCCCATGTGTAGATAATATTCAATGATGAATCAATGTTCTCCACTCGCTCCGATCAGCGTCAGAGAATTGGGAGACTGAAAACGCCAGGCCTCATATTCTTTAAATTTAGTACTTTGGTTGTCTCGGTTTTTGAGTGATTGCCATAATTCAATATGCATACATACTATGTTGTTATCACGACTCCGAAACGAGCATGCGCTTTGGTAAAATCATTACAATTTGGTATATTTTGCAGGGCGCTGCTTTTAAGCCAGCCATTTTCGCAATCTTTGATGATGACAAAAGTAGCAGAAAGGTTTGAAATAATGGTTTACATTTCTTCTGCAGATTTGAGCCCTGGAACACACAGCGCGTAGCAAGCAGCGGCCGCTGCTCCATCAGCGTGTGGTGTGCGTTGTCCAGAAAGGCTTTGGACCAGCAGTTCGCATAGAGGACAGGTTCAACGCTGCGGCATACCGCGATTTTATTGAAGGAGTCGTGCCCCGCCGTGGTGGTCTAGTGGCTAAGGTACTCGGCTGTTGACCCGCAGGTCGCGGGATCGAATCCTGGCTGCGGCGGCTGCATTTCCGATGGAGTTGGAAATATTGTAGGCCCGTGTGCTCAGATTTAGGTGCACGTCAAAGAACCCCAGGTGGCCGAAATCTCCGGAGCCCTCCACTACGGCGTCTCTCACATTCATATGGTGGTTTTGGGACGTTAAACCCCACATATCAATCATTGAAGGAGTCGTAATGCCCAATGCTCTCAACGTACTGTTTTCTGATGGGTTAATCAGTACTTCTTCAAACAGGACCACAGCCTCATCCACATGCCCGAATCGACAGCACGGTTGCTGGAACATCTGCGAGTGATGCTGTTGGAGTGGTATCCGCAAGGCGCTGACATGAACATATGTGAGAATGAGTGGGGCGTAATGAAGAAGACACTCTCGTAGCAGCCAAATATGTGCGGCTTTCAAGACTCACTGTGGGCTGCCATAAAAGATGAAAAGGAGCGCCTACGCACAAGTGATCTTGTGACACGGCTATTCGACAGTCTTTCCCGAAGAATTGGCGCCATCGTGGCAGCTGGAGGCAAATTCACTACATACAAAACTTAAGGCGCAAATAATTTTTTTCGTGGAAACGTTCATGCCTTCTCCTCGGCGAAGTCACGCTAAGGATCATTCATGAACACGATGCTTATTTTTTGCACATTTCCGTTATCGTCTGCAATAAAGGAATCTCGCAAGTCGACCAGTTTTCTTTTGTTCATTTCTTTATTGTGATACGCGCTTCAGCTCAGGTGCACATTCGTTTCCAAATCTAATTATGCTTCACTCTCGTGACTTGAGGAATCAGTTGATCTTAATGGTCATGATAATGGCTAGTCATATTCATCTTTTATTGTATAATACTCAGACGGTGAAAGCGCTGCAATGCTGCAGTAAAGACCAAGCGTCGCAATTGAAACGACCTGAAGCACTCGGCCTACGCATACCGGTGGCCATCGCGACTGCCCCCAATATAGGTTTGTCGATCGAAAGCATGACTGCAGCGCCAGAGCATCAAACTGCATGAGTGCATCTACCTCGAATCATTCGGTTACAAGCTGTTCTACGCGTGACACTATTTGTGATTCATTTAGCGTTGATAGCACTGTTGCTCCTGGCGAACCGTGCTACAGTACTCGCCTTATGCTGGAGTAGTTTAACTTCTGGTCTTCTTTTTTTTCTTTCAAATAGCACAACTGGAACACAAACAGAAATATTTCGCTATAGGGGGATCGCGCAGTGCTGCCACACCGGATGTGCGGGCCTGTCTATATTCATGACTGGTGGACGGCGCACATTATGCCATTGATAAGGCTTGTGCCACGCACTCCGCTGTACGCGTATTCTTTGATGCCGATATTACTTAACTTTATGGCTAGGGGGCATGGGCCACCGCCTGATCTAAATGGAGCAGCCAGATCCATCCATCTATCCATCCATCCATCCCAATGGGTGGAACCTAAGCAGGATGAGCATGATCTATAATGGAAAGGGGGACGAAGCCGATATAAAAAACTACCGTCTCATACCAGTGACATCAGTAGTTTACAGGCTGGTGATGCCGACAGTGAAGGAAAGACTGCAGATAGTCACGACCAACACAAGACAGCAACAGTTGGGAAGGCCAACATGGCGGCCGAGAAGACAGCAGGCCTATCGCATATATACTTCAGTAAGACTCAGGGCAGAAATCAGCGCTGGATTTCTTCAAAATGAGGTTATCAATCTTTATTCTACTCTACTTGTCGCGTGTGCGATATGGATCGCGCTTGCTGGCAACGGGCTCGGTCGAGTTGTATATCGCACGCACAAAATGCATCGCGAAGGTCAGCTTGGGCGTCTGCAGTTCGCCTGTGCTTTGCGACTGCCTGGAAAATGGCCGCCATTTCCGTCGGCCTCCCGAACGTTCGCTCATCGAGTGCTCGCCTGTCTTCGCCGCCGCGATGAGCTGCGGGCTCTCGATATTGGGCTGAGACCTCGCCCCAGTGTTGGAAGTCGTCTAAAACACGTTGTGGCTTTATCTCGTGAAGAGCTTGGTTATAGTATGTCGTGCGCTGTAAGTGCACCGGCACGGGCTGGCGGACTTCCGCTAGCGTCGGAACTCAGTGAAAATTGGTCGCCATTACAGTTGGCTTTCCCGTCAGTCGGTCGCAAGCAGCTCGGTGCCGTCAGTTGGCCGCGGCGGCGGACTCGCGTTTGCGCGCTGCTCTCGCTCGAGTTTGTGGAAAAGGGCCACATTACCGTCGATATCTTCGCCGCTAGCTCCAAATTACCTCGGCGCTGTTCATGGCGGCGAGCAAGCGTACGCTCGCTCTCCTGTTCAAAGTTCGCTGGCGTCAGACACTCCGCGTGCAGCGCCGTGTTTGGTCTCGCGTTCACTTGCTCGAGCTGAACGGCGTCGTTCGCTTAAAACTCACCGACTTGTTGGTGGCATGGTGGTTCGCGGAGATGTAACTGCGGCTGCCGCTCTTAAACTGTTGCGCTACGGGGATCGAAATGCGTCTTTGACGATGTGTAACATCGGTGAAATAATTAGCATGTCATATCTCACGTATGTTTGTATTTCACCTCGCACGTATTTCTTATATGCATTCGTATTTATCCTCTTTCACGTGTGGCTCACTATTTTACATACTTCTTGTGCAGCCGTGGGCACAGAATGTGCTGAAGTCTGTGTGCGCTGGCGTCTGCGATGCCTGACATCCATCTCTTTCATCAGAGAAGCTTCAGAAGAACTGTGGCGATATGTGAAGGTAAAGTTATTTGTGTGTCATATTTTACACGCATGTTAATATTGAAACGCGCTAGCGAAATTCGGAACAAATCGACGAAAGTAAGAACACAGGCCCAGGAAGCTACGCAACTCCCTGGGGGACTGCAGCTGCTTGAAGTTGCTGACAGCGGCGACTTTGTGCGGGTCCGGTCTCACGCCATTTTTATGCACCAGGTGTCCCAGAACGAGGGTTTCACGTTCTCTAAAGCGACATTTTTTGTGTTCAGTGTAAGCGCAGCTTCCTCGAGACAGGTTAGAACGAGGTCAAGGCGATGATTATGTTCTTCAAATATTCGGCCAAAAATCACCACATCGTCCAGGTAACACAGGCAAATTTCCCATTTGAGGCCCCGTAAAACGGTGTTCATATATCTTTCAAATGTGGCGGGGGCATTACACAAGCCGAATGGCATAACATTAAACTCAAACAGACCGTCGGGTGTAACAAAGGCCGTCTTTTCTTTGTCAGCCGGATCCATGGAGATCTGCCAATACCCGGATCACAAGTCCACCGATGAAAAATAGGACGCTGAATGCAGGCAGTCGATGACATCATCGATGCGAGGAAGCGGGTACACGTCCTTCTTAGTTATAGAGTTGAGACGTCGGTAGTCAACGCAGAACCTCCAGGACCCATTTTTTTTTCTTGACCAAGATAACAGGTGCGGCCCAGGGACTTGACGATTCTTGAATTACGCCAGAGGTTAGCATCTCGCTGGCTTGCTCAGAAATTACCTTGCGCTCTGACGCGGAAACTCGATAAGGTTCTGTCTGAGGGGGTGCGCAGATCCGGTGTCGATCTTGTGACGAGTGCGTGTGCTGGGCGTCTGAGGTCTATGCAACTTCTGTGCAAAATCAAATACTTTAGCGTGCTGGCCAGCAGTGTAACCAACACTTTGCGCTTATGTGAGGGAATAGACTAGCTAACCATCTTATAAAATTCGTATTCCGTGCCGGATACATCAGCATAGTCCGAATTTGCCGCATTGCTCAGAGCTCCTATGCAGATACTGCACTGCCCTTCAAACATGGCAAGGCGCATTCCATCTGGTAGTACAACAGACTCGGATGAGCAGTTAACTACCCTTAATTTAGTTTTTCCCTCGGTGAGAGACACAACTCAGCGCGGCAGAAAGATGTTTTTCTTCATGCAAGGCAAAGGCAACGGCTCAATCACAATATCAGGAGAACTGAAACTCGAGTCGGCATTCGAAGCAGCAACGGGCACACTGGCAGTAGACCATGCCGGTAGAATAGTGTCTTTAACTACAACGAGGTTGTCATCTCCGCTACGCTGAGGCTGCTGGGCGAGGGCGGACAAAAGAACCTCGCCTGCCCCGCAGTTGACAGTCGCACGGCACTCATGCAAGAAGTCGATTCCAAGGATAACGTCAGGCGTGGAATGAGCGAGCACTGCGAATTCTGCCTTGAACGCTTTACCAGCAACACGAACAGACACAGTGCACACACCTACTGGACACAAAGCCGTGCCGCTGACTGCTCGAAAAGTAGAAGATTTATCCTAATGCAACATAACCTTGCGGCCAAGTCTCTCCTTGAAAACTAAACACATTACAGAAACTGTTGCACCAGTGTCTACCAGAGCCATTGTGGGAACATCGTCAATGATTACATGAACCTTGTTGTGAAGCATGTGAACTAATGGAGTCATACTTGTGTGCAAAGCGGTACGTCCAGCGACCTCGCCTCCATCGGCCGCGCCGGCTAGCTTCCCGGTGGCGGAGAGGAAAGCCGCGGCCGGGGACGGGGAGATGGGGACCGTCGCTGGCGCGTAGTAGGTGGCGTCAAGCTCCTCACAGAGGCAGGCGAGTCACTGCGGATGTTCGGCCGGTGCCCGTGCTTCTGGGTAGTTAAATCCGAAGGCTAGTAGGCGTAATCGGGCTGTTGGCTTCGCCGTGCAAGCATCGCTGGTCGGTCAGAAAACGTCATGCGTTGGCAACGTCGCGATGGGCAAAACCGGGCGATATGTCCGCGAACACCGCACTGGTAGCACACGGGGCGTTCCCGAGGCTGTCGTAGCTATAACTGCTGCGGGGCGCATAAGACGACTCGACGTAAGTAGCCTGTGGTGGCGGAGCCCTCAGCCGTGGACTGCGGGTGGAGTAACTGCGCTCGTCGAAACTCGCAGCATTGATGCTCGATATAGTGTATCACACTGCGGGTCTCCAGCTTGCATGGGAACAGAAACATGGCGGCGCCGTTCCTCCCGTACAATCTGACGAATGGTGGAGGAAAGGTTGGCAGGTAGAGAATTTTGGCAGACATCGACGGTGGCAACAGTCGTGACGTTGGCCAGACGTTCAAACTTCGATGTGATGCGACGAGTTTTAAGAGCCTCGAAGGTTCGGCAGTGGTTAATCACGTCGGCCATGCATTCCAGGCTCTCCTTGCCAATGAGGAAGTAGTAGACGTCATTGGCGATGCCCTTGAGTATATGGCTCACTTTGTCTTCTTCCGTCATGTGGGCATTCACCAACTTGCACAACTTCAGAATCTCTTCAATGTAGGTTCTGCATGTCTCACCGGGGACTTGAGCCCTTTGAACAACGTCTGCTCGGCACGTTTCTTCTTCGTTGCTGGGTCTCCAAAGCATTTCTTAATTTCCTCCACAAACTGGTCCCAGGTTGTCAATGTGTCTTTATGGTTCTCAAACCATACCAGAGCCGTGAAATCGAGGAAGAGCCCCACGTGAGACAGCTGGCTAGCCGCATTCCAACCGTTCGAACGGCTCACCCGCTGATATTGCGAACGGCTCACCGCTGATATTGGCTTAGCCATTCGTTCACGTCATCGCTGGGTTTCCCTGTGAAGGTTCGCGGCTCCCTGTAGTGGTAGGGCGACGTCCTTGCGGCTGGTTGCTGGTTGTCTTCGTCCGAGCTCATTTCTTGGGGTAATGGTGCCAAGCCCGCTAGTCGACGGCTGCGGCGAAGCTCGTGTAGCGGTTCCGTCGTTAGGGGACGGTGCCTCTCCGGCATCACTTGGTAGTAGCTAGCTTACCCAGCACCTTCCACCACAATTGTGGCGATGGAACGCGTTTATTTACAAGATGGGTAATGCAGAGGTGTAGCTCAGCGAAGGATCCACAGCGCCACTCACGAGCCAGTCGAGTCTCTTTCTCCTCTTCGTCGAATCTTCGCTAGTGCGTTTCCAATCTTGTTACGGTGCGATGGATGCCTTTATTTACAAGAGATAATCAATGATGGATAAAAATGGCGTGAGACCGGACCCGCAGAAAGTCGCCGCTGTCAGCAACTTCAAGCAGCCGCAGTCCCCCAGGGAGTTGCGTAGCTTCCTGGGCCTGTGTTCTTACTTTCGTCGATTTGTTCCGAATTTTGCTGATAAAGCACAATCACTGACTGACTTGCTGCAAAAGGATGTCCCTTTCCACTGGACACCGGATTGTGAAGCAGCCTTTAAGCAGCTTCGGTTTATACTGACTTCAGGACCGGTACTACGCCATTTCGATCCTTCTGCTGAAACGAAAATTCACACAGATGCCAGTGGAATCGGCCTTGGTGCAGTGCTCGTTCAGCGCCATGACAATGCTGAACACGTGGTCGCTTACGCGAGTCGTTCGTTGAGCAAGACAGAACGAAATTACACAGTCACAGAACAGAAGTGCCTCGCAGTCGTTTTCGCCGTGCACAAGTTTCGCCCATACATCTACGGCCGTCGCTTCTCGGTAATCACCGACCATCATTCTCTATGCTGGTTGGTAGGCCTCCGAGACCCATCTGGACGACTGCCGCGATGGGCTTTGTGCTTACAGGAGTTCGACTTCACAGTACGCTACAAGAGCGGTAACCGGCACGCAGACGCCGACTGCCTATCGCGCCTTTCTCTACCGACGACTAAGTGCGACGCTGACAACTTCGACCAGTATATCGGCGCTATTGCCTCTGAGTTCCCTGATCTCGCGACTTTCCGGACAGCCCAACAAGAGGACCGCTCCTTAGATTCTCTGTTCGCCTCCGCAAATGAACACGCAAACCCAAGATCTTTTGTGGTTCATGAAGGCGTCCTTTACAACAAGAATTATTCCGGACAAGGCGCCCGTCTGCTTCTAGTTGTTTCACGCACTTTACGGGCTCGCGTATTTCGGTCCTTACACGAAGACGCAACCTGCGTCCACATGGGCTTCGCCAGAACACTTCAACGAATCCAGCAAAGGTTGTATTGGCCCAAGATGCGACACGACACAGAAAAATACGTTGCTGGATGCGAACAATGCCAACGACACAAACGTCCCACGGCTACGCCACCAGGACTTCTCCATCCTGTTCCACCTCCTAACTCTCCCTTCGAGACTGTTGGTGTCGATCTGCTCGGTCCATTTCCACGATCGAGCAGTAACAATCGATGGGTCGTCGTCTGTGTTGACCACCTAACGCGCTACGCAGAAACTGCTGCAATACCTGCTGCAACGGCCATGCACGTGTCGCAGTTTATGCTTCGCTGTATAATTCTCCGCCATGGTCCTCCACGCGTTGTCATTAGCGACCATGGACGTCAGTTCGTTGCCGACGTCATTGAAGAGATCCTGCGTCTGTCTGCCTGCCATTTCCGCCATGCCACACCATAACACCCGCAGACCAATGGTCTCGTAGAGCGCACTAACCAGACTCTCACGAACATGCTGTCTATTTATGTCGATTCTGAGCACAGAAAACTGGGACGAAGTGCTACCTTACATCACGTACGCGTACAATACCGCGAAGCATGAGACTACAGGTTACTCTCCATTTTACCTGCTGTACGCTCGCACCCCACGATTTTGTCTCGACACTATACTACCTTTTACACTAGACGTGGAAACCTCGATAGCTGAGACGCTCTGCCGCCTAGAAGAAGCCCGTCGCATCGCACGCCTCCAAACCTTGGCATCCCAGCAGCGTTCTAAGAAACGTTACGAAGCTTGCCATCACTCCGTATCTTATAATAAGGGCGACCTTGTGTGGTTATAGACACCAGTCCGCAAACGTGGTTTGTACCAGACGTTCTTGGCTCACTATTCCGGTCCATTCGTCATTCTTGACCGCCTCAGCGACGTCACGTACGTAATCTCGAGCGTCACAAGCAATGGTCGCCGCTCTAGCAAAACACAACTGACACACGTTGCGCGCCTTAAACCGTGCCACCATCAACCATCTGAGTGACTCGCCCAGAGGCCATCGTCTGCGAACCGGGAAATGAAACGCGCTAGCGAAGATTCGACGAAGAGGAGGAAGAGACTCGACTGGCTCGCGAGCGACGCTGTGGATCCTTCGTTGAGCTACACCTCTGCATTACCCATCTTGTAAATAAAGGTGTTCCATCGTCCCAATATAATAACTGAAACGTACTTGTCATATGCGTGCATCTTCTTTTTCTGTCATGTGTGTTTAACTATTTTTATTATCTTATTGTACGCAGAGCCGTGGGAACACAACAGGCAGAAGGGTGCGTGCGCTGGCGTCTGCAATGCTTGACATGTATCGCGGCCGTCGGAGGAGCCCCACAAGAATTGAACAAGATATAACAACGAGACTGGACTTGTACAGTTCACCATGAATTCACTCAAAAGAATAGAGAAACTTCGTTTGTATGTAGAAAAATAAAAGATTTCGATGTCTCACTTTTGTCTTTCGTTGTTCCCGTGACTGCGAAAGCAGTTACACATAGGTGGCCAACTACCTTGTCGCGTGTTCTTTTCGGTGCTATTTGTTGCTCACTACGCAGGAAAACTGGCGAAAAAAGTATTAGGCCTGGCGGAAAATAAAAAAAACAATGTTTGAACTGGGAATAAAAAGTTTATCCGACCGAAGTATTTGAGTGGATCAACCGTTCATCCGGCGAAATGAAACTGTGACGACTAAAGGTTGCCTGTTAAAGTGTAAATGTGGGGGTTAAGAGCTGCCCTATAAAGTGCAAATCTGAAGACTAAATGTTAGTCCTTTGAGGTAAATTGTGGGGCTAACGGTTACTTACTAAGGTGTAAATGTGAAGACTAAATGTTAGTCCCTTGTGCACGTCTGAGAGGACTAACTGTTAGACCCGGGGCCGTTAGTCCTTAAAGAGATCAATGGTGGTGGCAGCCCCATTAGTCGCCAAAAGGATGAACCACACACTTTTTTAACACCATTTCGTCTTAGAGTGTAGCATTGATGTATGCAGATGATATAGTATTATAGGCCGACAACAAGGAAGATCTGCAGGGATGCATAGACATCTGTGGTAATGAGGGAGATAGATTAAATTTGAAGTTCGGCAGGGAAAAGACGGCAATCATAATTTTGATGATAACAAAGGCAGTGATCATAAAATGCAGAAAATCATGCTGGAAATAGTGGATAAATACAAATATTTTCGTGTATGGATAAACAACGGGGCTTAGTACCTAAGAGAGCACGAAAGGTATGAAATTACTAAGGGTGAGAGGAATGCAGCTGTAATGAAAAAATGGGGTACTGTGGAACTACAATAGGTATGAGGTTGTGATAGAAATTTCTAAAGGTCTCATGGTCCCGGTTTTGACGTCCGGCAATGTGGTCTTGTGCATGAAATCAGAGGTTCAAGCAAGATTGAAAATTAAACAACGTGGCGTAGGCAGACTTACTGAGAGAGCACACGGAAATGCCCCAAATCAGGGGGTACAGGGTGACATGGGATGGACATCGTTTGAGTGCGGTGAAGCCAGTAGCAAGGTAGCATTTGAGGAGCGATTGAGAAAAAAGCGAGTGGAGCGTTGGACTAGTAAAGCTTTCAGCTACTTGTTCATGAGTAATGTTGATACTAAAAGGAGGATGCAAACTCGAAAATTGTAAAGCAAGTATTTAGACAACAGCAGAATACCAAGCCTTAAGGAAACATCGGTTAAGAAGATGAAGGAAATAGAGAGGGACATGTGGAAGATTGGAATGCTTACGAAACCACCACTGCAGACCTACCAAACTTTCAACCAGAAAATTGCAAAAGAAAAGATCTATAATTCTCGGGGTATTTCTTTGCTGTTCGAGGCCAGAATGGGAGTATTGCGGGCCAAGACGTACCGAGCTAAATATGAAGGCACAGACACGGTATGCAGTGTGTGTGGAGAGGAGGAATAAACGGCTGAACATTTTATTACGTTCTGTAAAGGGCTCCACCCTATATTACAAGATAATGGCATGGAATTTTTCAAAGAATTGGTGCTTGTGGACAGCGAAGGCAAAATAGGCTTTAAACAGGTAGAAATAACCAAAGGAGGCTAACTTATTCGTAGCAAATATCAAGGCGCGTGTGAATTTCAATCCTCAAACACATAGTGACTGCACTTAATTTTATGGCTAGGTGGTGTGAGCCACCGCCCGATCTAAAGGGCACAGCGGGATACATCCATTCATCCTTCCATGCCAGCTTCGGCTGCGTTGTTGGGCCGTCGCGGGCTTCTGCAAAAGAAAAAAGAAAAATGAAAAAACGTTACTATCAGCTTCAAGAAGTTTCGAGGAACGCCTGGGCACCACTCAAGAGGATTTCTTGCCACTTGGAGGTGCCAAAGGACTTCAGAAAGCTCGTCACCCCTAGGACGCTCACCAAACGCTGACCTGGGGAGCCGCCGGCAGCTGCACCGACGCTGGGGACGCCCGCGTCGGAGCTTCATCCAGCTATGGCTATCAACGCGGCGACCGACCAACAATACCACCTCCTAGACCAAGATGGTACAGCAGACGACCAAATGGATCAACTCCAGGGCGACCACGATACGGTGAGCCGAGACGCTATCGGCGCTCAATCGCATGCAGAAGAGGACGCTAGCTGGCAGGCAGTGAAATCCACCAAAAAACGCAAGCACGAGGCACTGGAGCGGAGGCGCGGCAGCGCAGGGCTCCAGGACCAAGTTAAGACAGGCACGCCAACATTCAAGAAATTGCCAAAGCTACCGCCGTTGCAGAAGGACAATTACAAGATCGTCATTCGTCCAAACCAGGGCCTCCCGCTGAGAAACATTCTGACTCCTACGCTTGCGCAAGCAATCATCGAGGCATGCCAAGCTGGCATCAGAGATGACCATTTCATCCTTTGAATCAACCCAGGGTCAAACATAGCGATTCTGTCGACCAAATATGCGGAAGTGGCGGAAAAAGTGCGTCTGATACGCGCCCTTGTGCTTAACGGCAGGACTCACGCTGTCCGTGCATACGCCGCAAACGGATACGATACTCTGAGAGGGGTGATTCACGGCGAACCGATGAACACCTCAACCGAAACTCTCATGGCGCACCTACGTGTCAGAACGCACGGTGTGGAGATCATCACTGCCAGAATGATAGGCACAACGAAAAGCGCAGCCATTACATTTTTCGGTCCAACGCTACCTCGTACCGTCTACTATTACGGGGGTGAACTCCGCTGCTACCCCTTCCGACCTACGATTCAAGTCTGCAAGGTCTGCCGAGAAAAAGGACACCGCACGGACGTTTGCCCGCATCCGGATCGCCCCATTTGCCGGCTGTGCGGACTGACTAATCCAACGGATGGACATCCGTGTTCTATTAGTTGCGCCTCGTGCGGGGAGGCTCACCCCACAGGAGATCCAACTTGCAAAAAAAGACTTAAGCCGCCGAAGCCTAAACAGCCGCAAGTACAAGCAGGCCACAGTAATAAGCTTCAACAGGGCACTAGCAACGACCCACCGAGGACCAAGAATCTCCGCTGGTTCTCCTCCGAAGAGGAAGAAAACGCCTACAAGTCAGCCGATGACAGGCACAGTTCCCGGTCGCATTCACGGAACCCGGGCGGGAAGCCGCACTCGCCATCCAAGAAGAGCGCGCCAGCAACGACTCAGCAGAACCTCCACCGCGGTCCTCCAGGAGGGGGAGCCAAAGGCAACGGCGGGGATCAAGGATGCACCCAACAGGCATCATCACTTCCGGTAAGCTGGGCGGAAGCCGTGGCTCCCAAGTCTGCATGTACTCCCCCCCATCACACAAAACGTACACTATCAAGCAGTAATCGCTGAAAACAAACAGCTTAAGCAACGCCTTGACAAATACGAGAACAAAATAATGTGGCTCAAAAAACAGCTGGCCCAATTAATGGGAGCCACCCCGAAAACTACAGTCCGGCCTCTCAAAATCTAACTAGCCACCCAAGCGAAAAACTACGGGACAATGAGCACATCCAACCGCAATCGACACCACCACGAGATCCTGTAGCCAATATAGGAACAGAACAAATAGCGACAAACCTCACTTTACAACAACAACTGCAGCTAATGCAACAGCACATACTGCAGCAAACAGAAGCCCAAATGAAACAGTTATTTGTCGAATTTCATGACCTGAAGCGATACGTTCATGAAAGCCTCGACAAAGAAACGAAGCGTCGACGTAAGCAGAGCCAACCGCGGTCCCAGGAGTCCGACGCCAAAAGCATGCTTACCTCGGACGCTGAAAGCACACCCACCTCCTCGCATCATGGCAATTAACTGACGCATAGCAAACGAGAATCTCACTATATGGTCCTGGAACTGTCGTTCCCTGCACAACAAGCACGCTACACTCACTCTATACATAAAGGCGGCGCTCGTTCCTCCTGACGTAATCTGCTTGCAAGAGGTGGGAACCAGGCCTAAAACAGTTTCTGGCTACAAACTGTACATGGATCCAAATACACCTAAGATTGCGACACTCGTCCGGAAAGAATTGGCAGCTACATGCATAACGGCACCGAACGAAGAGACGCAACACCTTATCGTAACGCTCTGGCCAGCGAAGAAAGGACGCCCGAGGCAGGTTATATGTAACATATACAGTCCTCCACAAGACAGAAAAGCAGAATTCAGCAATATTTTCCACTATTTGAACAACAAGCTTCAACCACGCGACAGCTTGATCATCACTGGGCACTTCAACGCTTGGCACAACACATGGGGTTATAGCGCAGACAGACCCAAAGGTACGCGACTTTTAGAAGCGATACAGCGCTACGACTACACACTCCTCACGACACCGGGCATACCGACTCGTATAGGAAACAGTGTCAACAGGGACACCACTCCCGACCTTACCGTAACCAACAATGCCGCGACCATGCGCTGGAGTGTGCTGGACGACAATCTGGGCAGCGATCACAATATTGTGCAAATAACATATGAAACAGCTCGACTGCGACGCCCCGCTCGGAAAAGCCAGACTGACTAACTGGACTAAATATAGAGAGCAACAGGAAGTAGACGGGCCCAAGCCAACAACTATAGCCCAATGGACACCGTACATTAAGGGTCTCTATGACAAAACACCAAGATATATCAAACAACTACCGACGCACCTGCCAGTGACACCCACTTGACACATCTTTGGGAAGCTCGTCGAGGCCTCACGAAACGGTGGCGCCGACAAAAGCTAAATAAGAAACTCAGACTCCGTATAGCGAAAATCACGGAGGAAGTAAACGCATACTCAAAGGAACTTTACAACAACAACTGGCGCACCTTCTGCGATTCCTTAAAAGGCACATTAAGCACGAAAAAGACGTGGAACATCCTACGGAGTCTTTTGGATCCCTCTGCAACAAGAACCGAAACAAACGCTACCCTTCAACGGCTAGCTGGGGAATTTCAAGGTGATCCGGATCAGTTAATAGAAGAGCTGAAACAACGCTACACAGGAGAACGCAAGCGAAACGTTAGCCCAACACTCAGTCAAGAATACAATGGAGAACCCAACACTGAGCTCGACGCGCCCATAACCTTTGCTGAGGTTTATGCAGTGGCTCAAAGCTTCAAAAGAAATACAGCGCCCGGATTGGATGGCATTACAAATGTCATGGTACGGAACCTCAGCGATGAAGCATTACAAGCCATCACAGACCACTTTAATCAGGAAGTCTGGACACCGAGTGGAAAGATACCTGCAGAATGGACACTGGCACAGGTTGTACTCATACCTAAACCAGGCAAACGGCGAAGCCTTGATCAGCTACGACCAATTTCTTTAACGTCATGCATTGGCAAGCTCTTCGAAAAAGTTATACTCACTCGCCTTGAGCAATACACAGAAGAACGGGGGCTTCTACCAACATCTATGTACAGATTTAGGCGAGGAGTGTCTACCCAGGATATCTTCTTACTGCTCAAAGAGGAAGTGCTTAACCCAGCGCCAGGTAGTCTCAACAATCTACTCGTTGCACTCGACATCGAAAAAGCATTTGATAATATTGCGCACTCTACCATACTAGACAGTCTTGCAGCCATAGGATGCGGACAACGCATATTCAACTATGCCTCTGATTTTCTTGGAAATCGCAAGGCGCAGATTGGCATAGCTGGTACCAAATCATCACCATACGACCTACCACTGAAAAGCACACCTCAGGGCTCCATCTTGTCTCCATTTTTATTCAATATCGGCCTCCGGAAACTAGTCTTCAAGCTGGAGACTGTGCCAAACCTGGGCTGTGCCTTTTACGCAGACGATATTACGCTATGGGCAACAAAGGGCTCCTATGGAGAACGACAAGATGTACTGCAAACCGCTATAGACATGATTCAAGGCGACCTCACTGCTGCAGGCATGTTGTGCGCACCTAGCAAATCGGAATATTTGCAAATAAGACCACCACGCACTCGGTTCAACCGTGCACCCGCGCTGCAGCTAGAAATTGCCGGACAGATCATCAACAGGACCCCAGTAGCTCGAATATTAGGCATGCACGTGCAAGAAAACAACAGCGTAAAGACTGCAATAGGCAAACTCAAACACACCGTAAAGAGTATTGCATCCCTTATAGCTATAATTGCGCGAAGTGATGATGGAATGACAGAGGCCGACACGGTACGCCTTGTACAGGCCTTCGTTCTCAGCCGAGTCATGTTCGCTCTTCCCTTTCAATCAACACGCAAGCCCGAAATAGAGCAGATTGACAGACTCATCCGAATTGCGTACAAAGCAGCATTGTGACTTCCGAACAGCACAAGCACAGAAAAACTCATGGGACTCGGCATGCATAATACGTATGAAGAATTGGCCGCCGCGACGCTAATCGCACAGCGAGAACGACTCACCACTACGCTCCAGGGAAGAACACTGCTACAGAGGCTGGGATACCCTCTCACCCCTCAATATTGTGGCGATGAGACAGTCATTGTACCCAAGCAAATACGTGATCAAATAATCGTGGAACCAGTTCCAAAAAAACATGCACCCGCTCTACAACAAAAAGCGCCGTCAAGCGCGAGCACGAAAACTCCTGCAGAGAAGTAGCGATCCAGACGCTTACTTTACCGACGTCAGTCTTTATCCCGCGCCACCACAAGGCTCCAGAAAACAAGCATATGCATTGGCAGTGACTAACCAAAGCAAAGTCGTGGCCTGCGCGTCCCTACGCACCAGATCAAGTGCCACCGCAGAGGCAGCAGCCATAGCCTTGGCAATCAGAGAAGCCGAAAGAAGGGGGCGCTGAGCGTATATTTTGACAGACTCACAAGCTGCATGTCTCTTATACCTTAGAGGCACACTTCCAAGGTGCGTCACTGATATTTTGGGGTCCATGTTGATGAAGGCACATGGCGTCACTTGGTGCCCAGGGAATGACGGCCTGGGGGGGAACGAGGAGGCAAACTGCGTAGCTCGCGGACTTACTGGCCGAGACGCAGGACTCTCCTCAGGACACCTCACAGGGCATCATGAAGAGCAAAGTGTAACAAGCAGGCAGATATTGGAAAACCAACGCCTTACAAGACGCACGTACGCCCCTCCACATCCCAACTTAAGCAGCCAACAAGCCCGGGATTGGCGCCGCCTCCAAACGAACACATACCCCCATATATCAAAACTACACGCAATTTTTCCACAGATATACACAACAGGGGTATGCCCATGGTGTAGTAACCACACAGCCACACTTACACACATAACCTACCAATGTACCGAGCGGCCAGCCAATGCAGTATCTAGGTTGGTGCGCTCACTACAAACACTCACAACGTGGTCTTGGGAGGCACGGCTTTCCGAGCTGGCACTGGGGAGCCAACTGGTGACCCTTGACCAGGCCCGGCGAGCCGCTGTGGCCAGTGGGGCTCTACAAGAGGGCTCCACCCGGGATTAGTCACGTAATTTTAATTCTTCAATAAAGTTTATTCTCTCTCTCTCTTCTGCAAAACTGCAGCTTTAGTTACTAAAGGAACACGGGTTCGTTCCCTGGTTCAAGCAGACGTAACGTTACCAGGTTGCGTGTTGGACAGCCGTATGCTAGAAAACGCGCAAGAGAGAAGGGAGACGCCCATGTCGTCTGCTACGGCGCTCATTGGGAGCGGCTACCACGAACGTAATTTCTGCGTTCAGTTAGAACTTTTGAAGGCCGCCGCGGACTCACCGGTAGCACCGGTACTGAGAGCAGCTATGTGTGTGGTGTGTTTTGTGAATTGAATTGCTTTTGGGCTGTTTCCGAACTACTGATATCGTAAGTAAACAGTCTTGGGTAAATCGCGTAGACGGATAGCACATGAGACGTGTTTGTTTGCCGCAGCGTCGCTAGATCAGGGGCCACTTTATCCCGTAGATCACGCAGCATGTTCGTCATGGCTCTGAAACTCATGTCAAGCTTCAATCCAGTCGGCTTATTACGCTGTTGCAGGCACGGCCGTACGTCACCGTTCATGTTTTGAGCAATTTCGAGGCTACCGACAGTCTTGCCTACACGATCGAGGCATATCGTTAGTAATTGCGAGTGTAAATTATCAAGTGTTTAAAATACGCCCCAGTTGCTTTTTTTACCTGCAGCGAGAGCGGCGCAAAAACGTGAAACAGATGTTCAATTACTGAGTATGTCCTGTTTCAAAATAAACTGCCTACTTACTTAACATTGCAGTGTCTGTTCGTGATGCCTGCCGCAGTTTTGCGGACCTTGTGCAGCAGTCATTCTTCTAAATACTGCACGTGTCTAACTTGCTGGTGACCATAGGTATTATTTGAAGCAAGATCCGGGAGATGTGGCCGTAGTTGCGGTGCGAACCAAAAACCAGATTTGACAAAATGTGCGTGGCTACCACTCTGATGGTACTGAGCAGCTCACTGCAATGACGAATATAAAAAAGGTAGATCACAAGCAGATGGTGCAAAAAAAACTGAATGACGGTTAAGGTTGACTTTAGTTTTTAATAAATTTCTGCAAGAGTACGTTTATGTCAGATGTTTTATTTATATTACCTCCAAGGCCTGAGGGCACCGCAGGAGTGGGTAGAAAATTCAATGCACACAAATAAGTAAGCATTACTAATTTCTAACTTTACAGTGTTACTTATATGGTGGCGTGCTTCAGAGAGGATAAGGTGTTTTATTATAAGTAAGCAAGTACTAATGAACAGAGAAAGTAAAAATCCTGTGAATAATGTCCTCGGGTTCCTCCTGTTTCAGCAAAAGTTTGTTTTCATTTTTTGTTGTCACCGACTCACTTCATTATTTCTACGCTTCCACATTAAGCCTTCGCTGTGAGTCACTCTTGCTGTCTTCACGTGGATGGCTTCAGACAGGCAACATGCATATTCACAATAAGCTCCCAGCAGTTTTTCTGAACTATGGGGCCTGCTAGTGTGATATTTGTTTTTTGCAATATAGCTCTTTCATAACTGTTTTGATTACCTTGACATATATTAACTTGAACACGGTGTGCTCAAGTGTAAACAGTGTTTTCAGAAACAGTATGAACAAAGTTCACCCGCATTAGCGAACTTAACTGGGCCGTTAGGTATGTACATTACAAAATGTTAGATTAGACAAGTCGTACCGATCTGTTTAAGGCTCACAAGTACAAGCAAACCCTAGAAACTGCTCAAAACATGAATTGCAGCGCACGGCCGTTAGATGCGGTCATTAGAATGTGGAGTAAAAGTACAGCTGTGGAGGGTTAAACCTTAGGGATGAGCTGCACACGCGTGGCGAAAAACGAGGAGAAATGAAACAATGAAACCCCGCGGCCACGGCCGTACGTCTCGCTCTAACGCGTAAATATTGTCCGTCTACTACTCGTCGTAATGCCACGAGTGTGCAGAGGCCGCCTGTCTACGCAGTCAGCCCTGAGACTGTTTACTTAAGGCTTCAGTAGTTTGGAAACAACCCCAAAGCAGTCAGACCACTGGCATATTGACACAACGCAGCACCGCGATCACCCGCCCCTCACCCCGCGAGCGCAGCGACGACGGCGAGGACAGACGAGACATTGCTATGAAATGACGTTTGCAGCTTCGGTAGCCTACGAGTGCCGTAGCAGACGACGTGGGCGTCTCCCCCCTCTCTCGTGCGTTCACCAGCATACGGTTGTCAAACACGCTACCAGGTTAGGGCGTGGACAACCTGAACAAAACGTTGGCATGAGAGATCTAAGCCAATATTGATTGATATGTGGGGTTTGATTCCCAAAACCACCATATGATTTTGAGAGACACCGTAGTGGAAGACTCTGGATATTTCGACCACCTGGGGGTCTTTAACGTGCACTGTTATGCCTGCGAGTCGACATCAAACGTCCATGCCTCTGAAAAAAGCAATCTGTGTCAAAGCCAGCAGCGAGCCCACCCGACGCGAACAACTTAACGGCGTCATCACCGGCGGTGCCTTTCTGTCACGCACGCACAGCGAGCCCGTCGAAGCAATCGGCGCCTTCCTGTCTGGCGAGTGACGCAATGCGTGGCGACGTCACTCGTCCTTGGGTGCAGCCACGCGCAGCGCAGCGGCTCCGGATTCAATGAGAATGACGCGGCCCAGCGGCGACCCCTTTGGAGGATTCTGACCTCACGGCCAGCGGCGCTTCTGGTGGCACATTTGGTTACTCAAAGAATCCTCCTGGTGCATATAGAAAAAAAGCCCTGCGGCGCGTCGCGAGCAATAAACTTATGTGTCGGAGAAGAGAGTTCGGCCCTTCGAGTCTCTAAACTGTCGGCCCCAGTGCCGAATTTGTAACGCCTCTGTATCTATGCTTTGCATAAACCTTGTTTACCTCACCGTCGTCTCCGCTCGTCCATCAGCTCTGCGCAGAAGCAGGCGCGAGCTGAGAAACCTATGCTACCAAACGGCTGGTGACCTTCCCGGCAGCATTCGAAGCAGTGGCGCCTTCGGGACCGTGTTGGCGTCGCCATCTTTTGTAACGGTGAGAGAAGTGATGAGATTCATGGCGCCCTTCGTAACGTTGTCGGAGGTGCGCTTCGTAACAGTGGTGGCAGTGGTGGGATCGGCCGGCGTCAGCGACATCGATGCGGTGATTGCCTGATGTTTTCCCCTCAGTTCACCAGACTGCTCTAGCACAGGTTGTGGTAGTTTAGAGAAGGGCTGTGTGAAGCATTGGAGTGAGCTTTGATAGTTTCAAGCCACGTCGAGGCGCTTTGAAACCAAAATTAATGCGGAGGGTGTAAACACGGGAGTGTTAAAAATTTCTTGCGCGTCTTACTAGTGGACTTATAGTGGGTACGGCAAGTTCATCGTTAACAGGGGCAAACAGCAAGAGACTACTGTGAGCGATGGAGAGCCTTAAAGTGATTGAACTCATCGAAATTTGTGAGGAACTCGGCATTACTTTGGGCCGTGCGAAACGAAAGCAAGCGATCCTTGAGTTCATGAAGGATGAAGGAGTGTCGGCTGAGGAAGTCGATGAGGCCTGGGTGGATATCAAAGGATGCCGCGAGGAGGCTGAAAGGCGCGAAGTCCGCGAACGTGAAGAATCTGAAAGGCGAGAACGCCGTGAGGAGGCCGAGAGACAGGAGCGGCTTGAGTCGAAACGAATAGAATTGGCAATCCTACAGTGTTCGCAAACGCCTAGCGTAGCTTCTGCGACAGTTCAGGTCAGCGGTCAGAGAATTCGCGACGAACTGCCACCATTCAAAGTAGGTGAGGACATGGCGAAGTATCTCGTCAAGTTTGAACACGTCTGTGAGCGAAATGCTTTGAAGCGGTCTCTTTGGGCGCAGAACCTATTAGCTCTTCTTCCCGGCGAAGTGTCTGACGCAATAACTTGCTTGTTTGAAGCGTTTGAGAGCTATGACCAGGTTAAGGAAGTGATTTTGAGACGTAATAAGTTGTCGCCCGAGGCTTTCAGGCAAAGGTTTCGGGGTGCTAAAAAGCGGAATGAGTCACACGCTGACTTCGCGTTTCGTTTTGAAGCCGATTTAATTGAATGGCTCAAGGGCGAAGCTGTTTATGACGATCGCGATAAAGTGGTAGAATGCATTGCATTGGAGCAATTCTACCACTGCATCGAGGAAGATGTCAAGCTTTGGCCGCAGGACAAACTTGATGAAGTGCAGCTAAACAAGGCAGCAGAGTTAGCTGAGGAGTATTATTCTCGGCGAAAGTTTCATAGCAGGGCAGTGTGCGTTCAAAAGGATGACAAGAAAGAGGGCTTTTCAAAGAAACCTGATCAACGAAAATCCGCTCCGCACCGTACTTTCAAGAAGAACCCGTCTCTTACAGAGAACACTGCAGGGGAAGGGCAAACGGAAGTGGAGTAATCGAGTGCCGTTCCTAAACAACGCACTGATACCACAGGGGCGTTTGAATCACGGAAACCGTTAATCTGCTACAACTGCAAAAAGGAAGGGCACATCGTGATAAACTGTAAGCAAAAGTTTGCTTTCGCAACAATCCGAGTGTCAGAAAAGAACATGCGGTTGTTAGAGCCTTATCTCCAAGAAATTAGGGTGAATGAGAAAACGTGCCGAGCACTTCGAGACTCAGAGGCATCCATGCACGTTGTCTATCCGTCACAGGTGTCTCAAGATGACTTTACAGGAGAATGCGCGTGGATCAGGCAAGTCACCGAGGGGCACAATGCTTGCTCACCAATCGCTACGGCTGTCATTGAAAGCCCGTTCGGTAAGCTTCGCACCGAAGCGGCAGTGTCTGCCGTGCTTCCCGAGCGTTTTCCTTATCTTTTGTCTAACAACTCAGAGCAGGTTCTCAAACAGCAGGGTAAATCATTCTTCCCCTACTTAGCGTACATGGCCCTCACGCGATCGCAAGCGCGGAAGCTTTCGCAGGAGCTTGATCTTGTTCAAGGTGGTGAACCATCAAGTGACCTTGGCGGCGAGTCGACGGAACCTTAGAGAGGAAATTCTCCGTGTGAGTCATGTGAGAAGTCACTCGAGCGGCCCGTCGCCAAAGCGACTGGCGTAGTTTCCGTAGCAGGGGGAGACGACATGGCGCCATGGGGTCAGAGCGAGAGGGGTGCAACGCTCTCGCTTGTAGCGGAAAGTTGGAGTAAGCTGTCGCGGGTTGATCGAGAAACGCTCATTCGAGAGCAGCGTGAGGACCTCGCAAGTAAAGCGCTAATGGAAAGCGTAAGCTAGGGAAAAACAAAAAGAATGTTTCTTTTTTTTTGAGAAAGCAGGGCTCCTGTATTGGAGCTACACAAATGCGCAAGGTCGCTAGTATGAGCAGATCTTGGCGCCACAAAAGTATCGTCGCCAACTATTGGAATTGGCGCATGAAAACGCATGGGCAGGGCATCTCGGCATAAAGAAGACCGAAGCTAGAGTTTCCCTTGAGTTTTATTGGCCAAAATTCTGGGAGGATATCGAAGACTTTAAACGCTCTTGCGACACTTGTCAAAGAGCGGCGAAATCCACGCACAAGTGGAAGGCACCCATGAAGCTTTCTGATACCAATTATGAAGTGAAATTAGGAAGGCGGCCAAACAAATTTTACCTCAGTAACTTGATGAAACCATACGTTCGACGTCAAGCAGTCGTAAATCTGCTGTTGAATGCCTCAGAGGAAGAGGGAGCAGAAATTTTGAGTTCTAGTGATG
The DNA here is from genome assembly GCA_013436015.1 of Rhipicephalus annulatus. Lineage (NCBI taxonomy): Eukaryota > Metazoa > Arthropoda > Arachnida > Ixodida > Ixodidae > Rhipicephalus > Rhipicephalus annulatus. The sequence goes on along the minus strand of WOVY01014585.1, from coordinate 229,279 downwards.
TAATCGAAAGGGGATCGGAGGTAATCTTGGAGCAGTTGAACCTAGAGCCTAGGTTAAGTGAAGTCCAGAAGGAGAACCTGAGAAGGATTCTATCTGAGTTTGAAGACGTGTTTTCGGACCGTCCCGGAAACACGACGGTGATCGAACACGATATCGAGCTAACTGGTGAGGAGTCAATCCGTAGCAAGCCGTATCGTTGTTTCCCTGTGCAACGTCGCAAGTATGAGCCGCTCTTGGTACCGCATAGGTATCGTCGCCTAAAAGTGGCCGGTAACTGAGATGGAGCATGATACACCAACAGCACAACTTCGACGTTCGCTAAAAAAAGAAAGGAAAGCTAAACGCAAATGCAGGTGCACGCACAGCGAGCCCATCAAAGCAATCGGCGCGTTCCTGTCTGGCGAGTCTGACGCAATGCGTGGCGAGGTCACTCGTCCTTGGGTGCAGCCACGCGCAGCGCAGCGGCTCCTGATTCGATGAGAATGACGCGGCCCAGCGGCGACCCCATTGGAGGATTCTGACCTCACGGCCAGCGGCGCTTCTGGATGGACATTTGATTAATCAAAGAATTCTCCCGGTGCATGTAAAGAAAGCCCTGCGGCGCGCCGCGAGCAAGATACCTATGTGTCAGAGAAGAGAGCTCGGCTCCTCGAGTCTCTAAACTGTCGGCCCCAGTGCCAAATTTGTAACGCCTCTGTATCTATGCTGTACATAACCCTTGTTTAACTCACCGTCGTCTCGTTCGCTCGTCTATCAGCTCTGCGCAGATGCAGTGACGAGCTGAGAAACCTACGCTACCAAACGGCTGGCGACCTTCCCGGTGGAATCCAAAGCGATGGCGCCTTCGGGACCGTGTTCGCGTCGCCGTCTTTCGTAACAGTGAGAGCAGCGGTGATATTCGTGGCGCCCTTCGTAACGTCGTCGGAGGCACGCTTCGTAACAGCACCTAAGTCAGAGCACACGGGCTTACAACATTTCCGCCAGCATCATAAATACAGCCGCCAAAGCCGGGATTTGATCCCACGACCTGCGGGTCAGCAGCCGAGTACCTTAGCCACTAGACCACCGTGGCGGGGCAGAGATCCAAGCCAAGACGCCTTTGGAGCGCCCCGGTAACCGCTTCTTAAACCCGGGCGAAACAGTGACAATCTGTTTTCCGCTTCGACATGTCACAAGCTACATGTTTCTTGGTGCGAGATATATCACGAGGTACAGACTCCACCATGGTACTTGTGCAGCAGAGTGCAATACTCTCGTGCAGCGGAGTAGCTTTTAGAACTGTAAATAAACTAATCCAGCCTGCAAAAGACGCTAATCAGCATTGCTCTTTTATGCGACCCACAAGAGCACGGTTCACGTTGTGCAAGAGCACTGGTTAAGAAGCGCGCGCACTAAACGGGGAATACTAAAGCGCGTCTTGTGTACACTATGACTTCTTTCTGGCTTTCGCTGGCCCTCCCGTCTATGTCGGTATAGCTAAAATACGTTTCGAAAATCTGCGAATCACCAGAAGAGACAGCATTAAGCTTTCCGTTCATGGTATAGACCTTCACGCGTACTTCGAAACGCACGTCTTGAATAAAAGTGACATGCAATAACACAATACTATATGTAACGCAATACACGAAATGAAATAAATGCAGCATATTTACTTTTTCATGCTTTGTTGGGCCGACACTATCTCTTAGAATAGCCTGTATCTTGCTTTCTGCGTGCCTTGGTCAGTTGGAAATTCGATTACATACACTCGCGGCTCATATTCACGGTTTCCACAGAAATGTGGACACAACACTTCCTCAGCACCACAGCTGCTCGCAATCTGGTCACTAACCCGCGAACAGGAGCTCAACCACAAGCAGCCCACTTCATAACTCCGAAGAGCCCGACGGCAAACCGAAAACGATGCAACATTCATCTTTACTCGTCGACGTGCAATACGAGGACTCCAACGCTGACGCAAACGCGCCGCCGAATGGTGGCGTCGCTTTTGTTGTGTGCCACCACAGCGCATAACGCAACCAGCGTCGTCAGCCCGTTGACATATGCGGTAGAGCTTCGAGGCCTTGACGAAGTTTCTTCGAGTGACGGTACCTCTACGAGCCAAAATCACACACATACTCACGCACATGCACTGATTGAGTCCCGCGCTGCCCACGCTATCCAGAAGACTAAGAGAAGAAGACGACGAAGCTGTTGCGGCTTGTTTAAGTAGCTCTGTCTGCATTTATCGTTTATATTTGTTTATATTACGGCTCAGCACTGCTCAATACGTCGGACGACTCGAAAAGGTATCTGCCATATCGGCGACCGACGGGTGCTGCGCAGCCCGCCACATCAAAAGGTGCTAGAAGAAATGAAACAAGCATCAGGGAGAGCGCCACCATGACCTCCTAAGGTGTGACACCAGGTCAGAAGCACCAGCTGGTTTGCGCAAGCATACCTGACTGCAAGCGACAACACAGCGTTGAATCAGAGGAGAAAACAACTGTCGTCGGGGACCACAACGGGGCGAACCTCACAGATCTAGGCATGGACGAGGGTGGTTTCCGCTTTGTGCGACATCGCAAAGACAGGACGGTGGGAATTCCTGTGTTAATTGCTCCAACATCCGAAGGAGCTAACTTGAGGCAAGTGAATCCCATTGACGTATACTCGGAAATTGAAACGATTCTCGGTGGAGCCCCAGTTAAGAGCCATTTCACAGCACAGAGAGCCCTGCTCTTGGATATAGAGACAGAACACCAAGCTAATATGCTTCTAGAGACCAACACTATCTGCGGCTTTGCCATATCTGCCCGTGTACCACACAGCTACATGAAAAATATATGCATTATAAAAGGGGTCCCAAGATGGTACTCGGACGACGAGCTGTTAACCTACCTGAGACCTCAGGGAATATACCGCGCAAGAAGAATCATACGACGTGTCCAAACCTCATCCTCCGAGTGGGAATCAAGGCGCACTGACTCTGTGGTTCTCACATTCGCTCCCAATTCGGAACGTCCAGAGAAGATGTACCTTGGCTTCACCAGACACGAGCTGGTAGACTACATGGAGACACCGCCACGCTATTTTAAACGTCAGCGTTTTGGACATGTTGCTAAGCACTGTCGTGGGAACAAAGGTGTAAGCGCTGTGGGGGGCGTCATGACTTTAAGACGTGTACAAGTAAAGAAAAATTTGTGTGTGCAAACTGTGGCGGCGACCACCCAGCTAGCTACGGCCGATGTCTAGCGCGAACAGCTGCGCAGCGAAGAAATAAGACGTTTGTCTTCGGCCCGAAGACTGTGAACGAACCATCGCTCACAAAGAAGACGTCCGGTGCGCCACAACATGGTGGTTTGGATAACGAGTACGCAGGAAATTTTCCGCGCCTAAATCCGACAAGAGCTGGCACTGAGTCAATGCAAGTGCTCAACGCAGGTGAGAAATGTATCACGAAAGAGTCTCCCAATCGCACCTACGCTGATGCACTGAGCCCACCTCAAGTACCATCTGGAAGCAAACAGCAAGAAAACCTCGAACACGTTATTCGCGCTCTGCTCACCGCACTACGTTCACACGTCGCTAAGATGCTGGCGAGTTCAACGAAGGATATGTTGGAAGCAGTCCTGGCTCTAGAGTCAGTGTTACTTTGCTCTGCCTCCACAAACACACAGTAGAATAACGGCAATGTCCCGCCCACCTGGTCTATTTCGTCCTTCAACAATGCCCTTAATAAGGCGATGGAACTGCGCCGGTCTTCTAAAACGTCTGTGCAAACTCAACGTTTTCCTGCGCGACATTCCCATACCAATTCTAGTCCTCTCCAAAGCCGGGGTACAGAATGCAAGGACGCTCCCAGGGTACACCTGACATGGCAACCCGAGCATAACGTCGTTTGCAAATGGAAGCGCAGTGATATACATAAGGCGGGAAATACCTCACGTCGCCTTACCAGTGCAAGACCTCTGTTCCAACTCACTGGAAGTCGCCGCTGTGCAAGTGTGCCTGAGAAACCGAAAACTGAGTGTGGTATTGCTGTACATAAGCCTACGAAAAAAAAGTCTCCATGAAGACTTTTTTAAATTACCTTTGTACTCGATGTGCCGCTCCTCGAATAATCTGTGGTGATTTTAACGCGCACCGTCAACTCTGGGGAGATAAGAGTGTATATTTTCGAGGCAAGAAACTTCTACACTCTAAGCCGAAATTCGGCAAAGTTGGACTAACTGCAGTAGTTAAACCAATGGACGAACGGTTCGTCCAACAGGGACTAAATGTGTGACAATGCGTGTCTTGCGCAAACGCCCGGCAATGAAGGGACCAACGGGGAGGGCAACTGCGCCGCGATCGCCTACTGTCGATGCTGTACTGCAATGCTCGGCGTGATCGGTGATCATGAAAACAAGTTATATAGGCTATACGCCACTGTGAAAGCGAAGCAATATGAAACGAATAGAAGATGTTATGAGAGGAAAGTAGTACAACACGCTGTCAGTGCACACAGCAAGTGCCCTCGCGTTTCCACCATGCCGGCACGGGCGAGCCGAAGCCAAGTGAAAGTCTCCGCAAACACAGGCAATGGCGAGAACTCGCTTTAATGTGCTGAATAAGTTCGAACAACGGTGAACACTGACAATGCTAATAAAGGTAAGCTGTTCATCAGCGGTCGTGTACACACACAGTGACCACAAGTTCAAAGCGATATATAGGAAAAGTAGGCTTCGTACGTCATCGGTATCAGGCGGGCTGCCGGTGTGAGTGCATTGCCGGCACAAGCGAAGGAAACGTCGCGTACAAGTTCACAAAAATAGTCACTCAGGCAAACTTAAGTCATTTTATCCATGCGACAATCGTTATCAAAAATCCAACGCGTAGGCGATCGCGGATACGACTAATCGTGCGGCCAGCGGTACACAGGGAGCGACTTTCCAGCACGATGAAAGGACCGCGCCTGCGAACGGTCCCGTTGCTTTAAGTATACAGATATCTACATCACTCCGTAAGACACAGCGAACATGGGGCACTTACCTATTGTTCATTTGTGACTATAAAATAACGACGACGAAAATCTCACGCGAGCCGCATGTTGCGATCGCCGGCGGTCGTTTAGCCGTACTCTTCGTAAGCCTAGCGACGCCGTCGGCAAGCCGACACGGTATGGCATCGGCGGGGCGCCTGCGGCTGCTTCGCCGGCTTTCCCGCACAAGCGCCGCTGCTATGTTTGTGTTTGCGGACTCGTGCGCTAGCACTGCGGACGCTGGTTCGGCCGACATGATCGAATACCAGCTGATAATTCGTATTCTCGGGCTGGAGGCATGTTGAAGATTAGATGGATCCATATTAAAAGATCGATGCGCATCGGTGCTACGAATAAGCCCATGTAAATTTTCGCGTTACGGTGTCAATATTTATTGTTTTCTTAGCCGAGTAAAAGTCGCCCACTGGCACTTGATGGGAGGTCAAAATACTGTGCTATATATACCCGAGAGTCTGTACTCTGTAGTACAGCGCGGACAGTCAGTGTTTGCGATGTTTTACTTTGAAATAATTGTGTGTGTGTGTGTGTGTGTGTTGCATGAATAACATACTATGATCTTCAGTGCTTATTAAATTGGAATAAACATAACATATACTGCACAAACGTAGTGTCGCCATTTTTTTGCCATTGGTCCAGACGGTTCAACTGTTAGTCCCACTGGAGCATTCTACTGGGGCCAACATTTAAACCAAGTGAAGTAAGTGCTTGGGGTAACAGTTGAGCCCTTGCAGTTACTCCCGCAGTTAGTCCAAAGTTGGTTCAAAATCTGTGGCAGCGCATTTAGACCCCTAAAGGACCAATGGCATACCCCACTTTAGTCTTTTTCGGCTTAGAGTGTAGCAGCTGCGGATGCTGCAGACTTATGTGTGGAGAACGATGGCAAACCTACATTTTTCAGGCCACCATACTCATGGAGTGCAATAGGCCTTGTACTTCACTCCTCGGTCCTTCTGGTATTATCGACCACGCCTCCAGACAGGATGGGCAGCGACCATGCATTTCCCCAGCTTCACCAATATCATGGGGTTTCGAACTGCTGATCGACCATTCTGCAATGAAACACGCTGGGACACCTACAGAGAAGCGTCGGACAAATCCGCTGGTGAGCTGTTCGCAGATATGTTGCAAAGCAAGCGAGCAGCAGCTTCGTTGCTGAAACTGCCCGACCATTTTCTTGCTCCTGACTTGAAATTGTAGAAGCTCTGCGCAGCACGTAGACGGGCGGAGTGGAAAATGAGAACAAAAGGAAATCCGTCTGCGAAAACCGAAAATAACAGGATAAACGCTGCGATTCGTCGCCATACAAAAAAATTAGGACGAAATCAATGGACCGCTTTCTGTGAGAGTTTATCAACGTTGACGCCCTTGACAAAGATATGGGCAGTAATAAATAGTCTTTCTGGGAAGATCCTAACACACAGGCCATTCGAAGCACTCGCTTTGAAACAAGGGATAGATTTGCAGACCCTTGCAGAGGATTTCGCAGACGTGTACACATCTGGTAGATCAGCAGGAGCGGTAGTTCCTCTGTCATCCCAGTTTTTTCCCGCGATGGATACGCCATTCACCTTTCAAGAGCTGGATATGGCACTTGGCAAATTAAGAAGACGCTGTGGCGTGGGTCCCGATTTGATCAGCAATCAAATGCTTACAAGCCTACCATATGAGCTAAAAAGGGCTCTTTTGGACATATTTATTCATGTCTGGAGCACGGGAGAGACCACATTTGTTTGGAAGACAGCATGGGTGGTGCCAGTCCTAAAGTCCGGAAAGGATCCTGCAAACCTCGCGTCATATCGACCGGTATCTCTTACATCATGCGTATCCAAGTTGATGGGAAGATTAATATGTACAAGATTAACGTGGTGCCTAGAACAATGAAGATGAGGGCCATCGTGTATGATGGGATTTCGCCCACGACTGAGTTCCCAGGACAATGTTTTGGACCTATTAAGCCACATCAAGCACCACCACGTCAACGGACTCTCGACACTCGCCGTCTGCATGGACATTGCAAAGGCATATGATTGTGTGCTTCAGGCACGCATCGTGAACGGGCTCCAAGCCATGGGTGTGTCGGGAAATGCTCTTCGGTTCGTACATGAATTTCTCAGAGACCGCTGTGTCCGTGTTAAGCTTGGAAATGTAACGAGCGAAGAGAGACGCGTTTCCCTCGGCGTCCCACAAGGAAGTGTTCTATCTTCCTTGCTTTTTAACGCTGCCATGGCCAGCCTTCCTGACACTCTGCACTTAGCTCTGAAAGCAGTTAAAATATCCATCTACGCCGATGACATCTGCGTTTTGATCTCAGGGTACGAGCACAAACGTTTGGCCCGGATAGCAAAGAGTACTATTTCAATAATTGAGCGTCACTTGTTGACACTTGGCCTATCTTTTTCAGCGGAAAAATTGGCCTTCATGCTCTTCCCAGGAGCGCGATGGAAGTCAACACGTCTGTCGCTGAATATTCGAGGCCACTCAATTCGTTGTGCAACAAGTGTTCGTTTCCTGGGCATTACCATCGACAACAAGCTATTATGGCAACGTGCGGTTGATGGTATAGTCACTGCATCAGTGAAAAGGATCAACGCTCTTCGTCGCATGACAGGGGACCATTGGGGCAACAATCCTATGTCCATGCTTAAATTTAATGATGCGCTTATAACAAGCTACATTCTTTATCAGCTGCCCCTGATATCACCATAACCAAGCCAGTTTGAACACCTAGAGGCAGTGCACAGAAAGGGTCTTCGCTTGGCGATGGGAGTCCCTCAGGCGGCTTCAGACACGAAGGTCACCAATGAAGCCGAGTCTCTTCCGCTCCACCTTTTGGCGTCTCAGGCCTTATTTACGCAGCTGTCAAGACTGGGCGAGTACTTTGCAGGCACGGCGCTTCTCCGGCGGCTAAGAGCAAGAACTGGCTCACATTTCAACGCGGCCCTAAACATATTTTGATATTTAGGCTTGAAACTGCCTAAATGGCGCCCTATGGACCCGCCATGGTCTTTTGTGGATGTTGCGTGTAACTTCAGCGTACCCAATCTACCAGCGAAGCACACCATTCCAGCCGCAGAAGCGAAATTTCTTGCGCTGGACCATTTGAGCACCATGTACCGCAGCCACCTACAGGTGTACACCGACGGATCAGTGTGCACACAAACGGATAGCTGCGCAGTGGCTTTTTGCATACCCTGCCTTGGCGTGTCATGGTCGGTCCGCCTGGATCGCGTGGCTTCGTTCACAACGGTAGAAAGCGCGGCAATCACGGCGGCTTTGCGAAAATTGCGATCCTTTTCTGTACGAGATGTTGTAGTGCTGACGGACTCCAAATCGGCGCTACAAAGACTGCATCGTGGCCTGCCTCAAGAAAAGTTCACCAGGCAATCTCTGGCGCTAATCAAACACCTAAATGGCAAGAGTTTTAATATAAAGTTCCAGTGGATCCCATCCCACGTTGGCATTTGAGGGCAATGAAAAGGCTGATGCCCTTGCATGCGAAGCACGTACATCGTTTCCAAAAGTAAGAACTCCCAAGACTTAGCAGAACAACAAAGATGTGATACGCTATCATTTCAAGGCGATCTACAAGTTTCCACACCAAGCATGTGTAATTCATGGACTTCCTCGTGAAGAAGCGACGCTGTTGCACTGCATAAGAACCGGCTCCGCATACACCCTGGCCTGGTCATTCAAGACTAGGAGATACGCTTCTCCGTTATGTGCCTTCTGTGGTGACATCGGGGATATTGAACATTTCATTTGGCTTTGCCCACAGTTTGATGTGCAAAGAGCAGCGATGATCCGCACCTTGCGAAAAGGCTGTCATAGGCACCGGACAGTTCATGACGTCATCATTCCTGAAGGACCCGTGGCAACTAGGAGAAACGTGCAACGAATTTTGTTGGTCTTCTTGCGAGACACTGGGCTGTCTGACGCGTGGTGACATTTTCCGAATTCAGGAAATGCTCAGGCGGAACAATTGCCAGCCATGCAGGCCAGGCTATCCCCGCCTGCTGCAACACCACCACCACCACCACCAGAGAAGACTCCGTCGGTGTGCGCTCGCCTCGCACACATGACATGGCGCAGTGGCACCGCGAGCAATCCTATAGCGGCCGTCAGTGTCGTTTTGCACTGCCGTAACAGCAGCCACGGCCTGCCGGTCACACCATTAAGTCATATTCTAGTTCACTATACACCTTTTCACTGGAAGGAAAAAACACCGCTATCATGGGCTGCGCGCGGAAGTACAAATGCCAAGGGCGCTTTGTCGGTGCATTTTTGAAGGGTCGCGCCAATTTGCACAGCCCAAAGAGGAATATAGCGGCGCCCAGGGAGGCGTTCTCGAAAAGGTGTATAGTTTTGCCGGTGTCTTCCCGGGCTGGCACGGAACGCGAGCATGTGCGTCAATGCACTATATATATAGACGCGAGCGTGCGCGCGGGATGCGAGACGCCATCATGCACAGAGAGGGTGTAGACGGCGCCATCACCTACGCCAAAGCGTGACATCATGCGACTCAGAAATGCTAGACATTTAAAATTTAGACCAGACTTTCATGGTAGCCCACTTCGAGCATTGAGCAACCATCAGCCGTTGTTCTGCTCGTATGCCTAAAGGACCGTACTATACGACATAACAGTCGTGTACAGGTGATACGGTACGCACAGCGATACTGATTCTCTGTCACTCAATCCAACCAAATCTTTACTTATGGAAGACGGAGAGGACGTCCCATTTCTTGGAGCTATCAGCACAAGTGGCATGACTGCATATTAACGCAGAGTTGCTTCTGCTGATCAGGCAACTGGAAAGCCATACTGTGCGTGTTGCACGAGTTTTCGTCCGGGAAATGTCATTAGACTTGATGAGAAACAACATCCTATACAAGAGAAGCTTCGAGCACAGTAAAGACAAATTTTTACTCGTCCTTCTCTCAGCCTTGCGATCCCAAATTCTAGAAGCTTGTCATGATGACTCACCAGCAGGACACCTTGGAGTTAGTGCAAGACCGGCTCCATCCGAACGAAGCACTACCGGTCAAGATTACTGGACGCTGAGCACCATTAAGTGAGGACATGTCGGGATTGCCAGAGACGGAAAACTCCTCTACTGAAACCTGTAGGCTTCCTTCGACCAATAAAATCACATGAATTTCCGCTTAAACAAGAAGGAATTAGTTCACTTGATCCATTTTCCACATCATCATTGGGCAAACAATGAATAATAGAGGCAAGAGATTATTTAACCGCGTATACCGACACAGCTTCTGTCATCAGGCGAACAGCTGTAAAGATAACTGAATTAAAATAAATGTATCATTTCTTCATCACTGACATAGTACTACGACAGGTGCCCCAAAGGTGGTTATTGCGGAACGAGGAACTGCATTCACAGCCGATCCTATGCAGTCCATTATGAAACTTACCCGTACGTACCATAAGAAACAACTGCTGATTAGCCCCAAACAAATGGGCTAACCGAGCGACCCAACAGAATGCTGACCGATGTTATCCATTCAGGTTCTCAGGGGGCACCGTATGTGGGACAGGATACTGCCGTACGCCGCATTCGCTTACAGTGCTGCTGAGCTGGAGCCTACTATGTGGCGCCATTCCAACTAGTCTATGGCTGAATAGCTACCATATAATTCAATGCTAACTGTAAGTGACAATACAGAGCACAGGCATTCATCAACAATCTCATTTCGCAGAAATTCCAGTGTCGGTGTCATTGGTTCTTAGGGCGATTTCATCATCTTGTGCGTGACCAAAAAATCGAGAAAGATACAAATAAAGATTTCTTCGTACCAGTTAGCATCGCACCAGGGTCATTTGCGAAGCAAACGAATGTTCTACCACACAGCCACGCGTCCGCTTTTGAATAAAATGAAAAGAACTTGGAAATGGACTGTAACTAGCTTTCATGCTTCACAAACACAAAGCGCCTGTAGGCATGCGTAACAATGCAACACGGAATATCACAAGTAATAAAGCGTGCTACAAGCGTACATTTCCATTGGGTGCCAGAACGTGTGATTACACTAATGAAGTCATGATTTAATGCTGCTCACCCACTAAAAAACCACACACGGTTATGCGCCTATTCCCTTAAGACTACGTAATGGCTGCATAGCAAGTTCGAAAATATTTCATGCTATAGGTGTTTCAACTGCGCATTAGGGACAGAATATCGCTATTGCGTTGAACTCTTAAAGGGAAAGCTCGAGGCTTGCCTAATTTATCATAAGAGGCAAAGAACATTGACCTATACACATCCGATCACTACAAATACCAATTCATTTTCCCAATGCACATCATGCATTGAGACCACGTCAGTGCAAATTGGGGGACCCTTAAGCTTCTCCTTCAAGAGTTGAACGCGACAGCGATATTCTGTTCCTAGTTCATATTTGAAACGCTTAATGCATGACATCTTTTTGAACTTACTATGCACCCACTGCTTGTCCTTAAGGAAATAGGCACATTAACGTGTGTTCCTTTTGCAGCAGGTGGCTGGCTTTAAACTATGATGTAAATATCATAATCTCATGTGCTAACATCCGGTAAGCAAATAACGTTTAATATGCGGAAACTAGAATTCCCTCACTCTTCATCCGATTCAGAATATTGGCTGTACGAACATATATACAGGCATTTGAATCTCATTTAAGGCGTAAAGAAACAGCTTTCACTGTGCAAACTGTTTTTTTATGTCATTGGTCTCAATTTCGCACACCTCAAGTAAAGTTTGTGCAGTATCTTCTCAATCCACTGTCCCTGCGAATTAGGAAGTTTCTTCCGATTTTTAGCTCGACGAATTCTCTACAAATATACTTTTAGGACATTTTCTCTAATATTGCTAAACACCTACCGAGTAATAATGTTAACAGCTACATCAGAGGACTACTTGCTAAGATTGCAATAAGAGGTCATTGCGACGGAGGCTAAACCGAGAGATATGTGGGATTTTACGTCCCGCAACTATTATCTGATTATGAGAGACGTCGTAGGGGAGAGCTCCTGAAAGGTCACCTAAATCTAAGCACACAGGCCTATAACTTTTACCTCCATCGGAAATGCAGCCACCACGATTCAATCCAGCACCCTGCTGGTCAGCAGCCGAGTACATTAGCCACTAGACCACAGTGACGCGACCTTAACCGAGATATGAAAAGTGGCAGTGGTGTACTGTGCCGAGTGCTATACTGGTTCTTTTCTCTTCATCTCTTCAAATTCAATGTTTCACACCAATCTTTATTGCAGAACATTTAGCTGAAGTATTGGCCCTTCTAAAACTACCATCATCAATGAATTCCGCCGGAATAATAGCGGACTCTTTGTCAGCCTGCAGTACGCTCACGGCATCAGGTGATTCGAAATAATTAAGCGAATTCAATTTCCTAGTAGCTATACACTTAACTCCGGCACGATTATTATGGGTGTCTGGGCATAGTGGCGTAACTCTAAATGAAAAAACTGATGCACTAGCGAAAAAAGCGCTAGACGGAAGAGCTATCAATATTACTCCTTTAAGAGCTTTTATAGTGCGTGCTAGAATTCGCAGGCGAAGCATGATGCGAGAATTTCATACACCATCTTTAAGAAATTCTCGGGATTTCGACCGCCTAATGACAGCCTTGAAAACGTCCTCATGTCATAACAGATCTCTTGAAGTTTTACTCGCTCAATTTCACTGCCGTATTCCCCCATTAAATTCTTATTTCTTCAAAGCGCGATTCACTAACTCCCCACTTTCTTCTTTTATTGCGACAGCAATTATATAGGCACTCTTGGCTGGATATTGTCACCGGCGTCGGCTTCAACGTCGCTGTCACTCACAGTATGTGTATACGTGCCTATATATATATATATATATATATATATATATATATATATATATATATATATATATATATATATATATATATATATATATATATATATATATATATATATATATATATATATATGTATATATATATATATATATATGTATATATATATATATATATATTATATATATATATATAACCGAAAAAAGAAAAATTCAGAAAAAGACTCAGGGGTGCGTAATACAAATTGGGACGAATGAGACACGAGTGCAAGTCGTTAATCACTGAGCTACAGAGGAGCACGTGCCTCAGCGTTCAAACGGCAAGCTCCTTATATCTACCTCTTACAGCTGGTTGCCAGGCATCTCGGGTGGGAGCCATTGTGTTTTCAGCATCACCAGCAAGATGGCGCGATGAGCACGCGTCGTCATATTGTGACGACGTGGTGGCGCGCGCTCATCTCCCATGCGTACTTTGCCTCGCGTAGAAACGTGGGTGCTTATATCGCAGTGGGGAAGATCGTACGGCTTGTCTGGCGTTAAGCTTTCGCCGTAGCGATTCTGTTGTAGTTACCGAACGCACAACTGCAATCGTTTTTCAGTATCCGTTTGCTAAAAGAGCGAGCTTTTCAGACAAAGCCAAGTAACAACTGAGACGCCTATTCGCATTTATCTGTACTTGTGAGTACGTTACGTGCGTTATATCTGCGTGAGAAACGCGGGGCACGTTTCCATCTGCTTGCCATTGAGCGCGTGGCCTTCCAATTTGATGCGATAGCGTTTATTGCTTCGCCTTTGTGGTAAAGCTGTGACTTTTTTGTGCAGAAGAGGAAACTGTGGAACACTTTTTGACCTCGTGCCGAAAGTTTTCACCATTAAGAGAGGTATCGCTAGAAGCGCCATTACAAATCCTTGTATTTGCTTTGACAACGTCAAATTTACTATCCCTAGGTGCACATACTTTTGGGCACAGTAACGAGAAATTATGCGATGTTGTACAAAATTTCGTTGAACAGTTGAAAGGATTCACTCAATAGCGTTATTACCAAAATGTTCTCAGTTAACTAATGCGGCAACAGAAAAATTCCCTTTGATATCAATCATACATTGCTACTTCAGGAGGAACTAATTCATTCAGTTTTTTCTCTAGAATAATTTTCAAAAAAAATTTCTGTTCTTCTTTCCGCTAGTACTTAAGTATGTATATTGTTTTTTTTGTTAAGCTACCCGATTCTCGGCCAATTCGCCAGGGTGAGTGTGAGCTACAAATTTAAGATTTGCATGTACAGCTACATCTAGATCATTCTTTTCGGCTTTCCTGCAGGAACGCTGCCACATTTTCCTTCGTTTTCCGTCACAAATTAGCCCTTTCATAAATAGATATTCATATACCGCCTGCATAGAGCGTTACAATATTTGAATTTGTTAATTTGTTGATAACACATTCAATTTTCGGCACTTGTAGTGAAACGCACCATCTTTAGCGAAAGTTCTGTCAATTACAAAAACATCTGCCCCATTCATAATAACGACAGGCGGATAGCCAGAACAAGATCGCTTCATAAGCGCTACGCATCTTCGACTCCGGTCGCTTATGTCGATGCCGCAGCATATTCCTATCATCCTGCATTTGCAGTGGCGATATTATACACTGCTCAGAAACTATTCTGTAGCGCCAACTTCGACTGAGTGGCTTAACCGATTGAGGTGGAAGAAGCAGCGATTGCGTTAGCAAATACTCACACCCAGGCGGAGTATGTATTTCGAGACTCAAAAACGGCCATTCGTGGTTTTGCTATGCGTTGAATTTGTGCACTCGCACACCATATCCTACAATTACTCCCTCCCCCTCAACGAATAACCACCATTGTGTGGGTTCCCACACATAGTGGACATCCTGGGAATGCAGCCGTCCATGAAATAGCCTGAGCATTAGTCAACCGAAAATTGACAGTCTGCCTTCCTTTCGCAGTGCGCCACAGTGCCCCTTCTCCTACCATGAGATTACATCCCTGCTATTCCCACATGATCTACCCACCAGCCCATGGATCACTGTCACAGAGTAAGCAAATCGTTTGGCGCCGACTCCAAACGGGCACCTTGATTTCTTCCTTCATACATTCTAAAATTTACCAGCATGACACCTTGCCTCATTGTCGCCTCCACTGTAGTTCGTGAGCAGACTTTCATCATACATATAGAAGTTTTCAAAACAAGCCTAATCCCCCCTTTGCGGAGGATGAGCGGCAGGAGCGATGGCAGGCTGCTCTGCGCAGCTCACAACCGAATGACCAACTTTTAATCGTACGCTGTGCCATAGGTGTCGCTGAAGCACACCGACTTCCAGCCACCTAGAATTGCCTGAGACTCATAGTCTTCCTCTTCCCTGAACCCCTACCCCTCCCTCACCTGATCTTTTTCGGGTGACATCACAGTTGTTTCCTCCTCCTCTGTCAATTACAGATTTGGAATGAAAGAGTGCTTAGCCAGTCTGTGCGTATTCATTCTAATAAAACAGGGCGTGCCAGCACTGACGCAAAAAGGAAGTGAGGACACGAGAAACGCTTGATAGGTGAAGGTGCGCACAACGGCGAAAAGAAAGAAGACTCAAACTTATCTGTGCATGCCAGTGCAATATGCCAACTTATCCATCTAGACCACGTGTAGGGCCAATGTGTGTGCCATGCCTCAATCTTCAGGCGATCTTTTTTTCATTCCTATGCTTGTGCAAAACTGCAGAGCCATCAAATACTGGCGTGAACTTACATTCTTGACAATGTACAGAAAGATTAAGTGAACTTCCGGTTAGCAATCTTTTGCGTTCGAATAATATCTGTTTAAGGCAATGTCCTGTCTGTCCAACGTAGGTGCTGCGTCAGCTAAAGAGATTTGATTGATCTGTGGGGTTCAACGCCCCAAAACCACCATATGTATATGAGAGACGCCCTAGCGAAGGGCTCCAGAAATTTCAACCACCTGTGGTTCTTTAACGCGCACCCAAATCTGAGCACATGGTCCTATAACATTACCACCTCCATCGTAAATTCTAAAAGAGATTTTATATACTATACTTTTATGGCAATGAGTGAATTTCTTAGTGTGCTCAAAGAAACAACTATTGGTCGTCTTCCTGTTTTTTACTCGCTCATTCTTTTGACGGCACTCCCAATCAAATCTTACCTAGCCTAATGGCAGCCGTAAAAAAACTTTAACGCCATAATACTTCCTGCTTTCTTTAGCCTGAGAGATAAGTAACAAACTACGGTAAACTTACAATACGCTTCTTCATATCTCTTTCTGCAACCCTGTTCATAGTGGAGATTTTAAGGGGTGAGTGCAGTCGATAGTGTACAAAAATGGGCGAGGACCAAACGATGCTCTCAGATTGGCGTCACTCACATGCGCCCCTGTCTATTCATCTTCAACATTTCCAGCAGCCTTGCCTGGATTCAAGTATATAGCCGCGAATTTTGAAGCATATTCCTTCATACACATTTTGAATATTTATTTATCAAAGGCGTCAATTACGTAGGTGGCTGCCTTTACCTTCACTCCGCCAACACTTCCAGAGAAGTTCTTGATAAACATATCTAATTTTTTATCTCTTTCAAGAAAGTATTTTTACTGGTTCGCAATCACTCATAACTCGCATTAGAAACTACTAGATGAAGGGGCGCCACGAAGCATAGAGTTTCCTAAAAATAACTAGAGGGGACTATGACGCTGAGATCGTCTAGTGACCATGGGAATGATGTTTAGTACATGGGTTTACCTAGTCTTTGTATTTGCGGTTGGTGAATCGCACCTGTGGCTTCATTTATTGCTGGGTTTCAGTATTGTTTTGAAAGAAAGAACGAACCTTTTTAAACTTCGTATCCCGATTGGGAAAGTTAAGCCTTAAATATAAGGTGGTGAAGCGAAACCACTGAACATTTTTTTTTCATTTTATTTGCTAAGAAAACAGCTCCGAGCCACATGAACACACACGGAGCCAGAAGTATGAAGATTAGACAAATCTGTGCACTACCCACAATTCCGACGCTCGCTGAAGCGCCGTGCGTTGCAGCTCCTGTAGACACTAGCGTCACAGTTCCCTCTAGTCTATATTTAGGAAACTTGGTATCACGAAAGGTGCGGACTCTGCGAGATAAAAAGTTCGCGAGGTTTGATGCCATGATCGAAAAAGCCGATCGCAAGCTAATGGACTCATGAGTAGACTCAATCAGACGCACTCAGACTCAAATCCAGCCGTCAGTCTGACCCTGAGTGAGTAATACTTTAGTGCGTTTCAGCCCGAGGGAGTCCTGCTCAAGGAAGTTTTGTTAAGCGTGAGCCCACGTGAGCCTTAACTGCAAAATATATGTGATGAGTGAGTCTCAGTGAGCTCCACAATTTTCGCTCACCTATGCATGCGTATTTCTGTGTGCATTTTCCAATAATTGATACTGACTTGATTATGGACTTTTCGGTGATCGGTCATTACTGATCGGAGAATGTGATCTCCTATGTTGGTCAAACGTCATTTTTTGTTGACACGTCAATTTAGGCTTTCATTGTTCCATATCATCGTTCTACGCGTAGCCTTATCTGTTGCTTGTGACAACAGTAGTGCTAGCACGTGCCAAATGCGTTTCGTCTGAGTTGGAAGGACGTGCTTAGCACGTCCTTGAAAGTACAATTTTCGGCAAGGGAGAAAAAAGTTAAGAAGACACATTGCGCATATTGATATAAAAAAAAGACTAATGGGTCAGCGATGCCTAAACTAAATTTTAAGTTTTGCTTCAGTCATTTTTCAATGAGTTGAAAAAGCTCCACATTTTTTGTACCGATGCCAAGCAACTTTTTTTCTTTTTGCATTTTTTCACGTCGTGACCAGAAACTCAATGTTTGCGAGAAAGATAATAAATAATTATCAGCACAATACTCACAAATTGAGCGCAATACGCAGGATCATTTGTATCAGTTATATTTTTATATCCGGCTTCACTACCTCCACAATGGCACCTGGAAATGTGCAAAAAAAAATATTGAACTCCGTATAGTGATATATGCATTCCGTGGCAGTTTTGTTCTCCATATTACCTTCAGTAAAGATGAACCCATGTAGTATGTAAAAGCTAAGGAGAGCGCCTGACGTGAAGCTTTGTTAGGTCGTGGTGGAGCCGGAAGTTGGCCATGTTTATTGGGCAAATTCTGCTTTTTTGTTCGCATATGAATAAATTGGGGTCTTTTAGCTTGTACGTACACTTTTTTACGTTACCGTGTTACCGGGTACCGGATAGAATCTGAGCATGCGCGGGTCTTTACGTTTCCCCCAGTACGGGGTTTAAAAGTTTACGTTTCCCGTCATATTGGCTTTACGTTTTACTACCTATCTCGAAAATCCACCCTCGTTCGTAGAAAGTCGTGGTATCCGTAATGCCGGGACTCGAGCCGTCGAGTATAAACAAGCCGACGTGCGAGCACCAATAGCCATTATGTTGTTTAAGCTGGTTTACCAAGGCTAGAATGGCCTAGGACGTAAACGCCGAGAACAGGCCAGTTCCCGACCAGCTGTATAAGTGTCGCCATCTAGCGGCACAAAAGTGAACCAAATAGTCACAAATTTGTTATTGCAGAAACATCGCGCATTGTATGTCTGATGTAAAAACGGCGCAGCGGCGTTTTTACAAACGAGATACCTTTTTAATTATTTTCACCTCGAAAACATCACGCGTTATTCAACCTGTTCATGACTGTGGTTGCACAAGATGTCACAAGATGTTGACACCATTGTTGCAGTAGCCTTGTATTTTTCACCCTTTTCGCATACGAGAATATGGTAAGTAATTGTGATTTACCCACAAAAGTCATTCAATTCTATCTAAGTTAAATACAGTTTATTTGCAGTTAGCATCACCATTTATGGTTTGCGAAAACGTAAAGGTATACGCGTTTACGTACGTACGTAAACGTTTACGTATGAAAAGCTCAAACGTTGAAAGATATGCGTTCCCGTAAGACGGTAAACGCAAACCGGTATCCGGTAACACGTTAACGTAAAGAAGTATACGTACAAGCTAAAACTCCCTAATGAAATAGGGGCATGCCTCTCTATCCGGATCTAAAACCACATGCGCCGCCCTGCGTGCGTGTCATGGTGATCCGAAACCAATGGAACGGGACTGTACACGCTTGGCCAACGCCATGTCGTTGCGAAATCATTTCGCACAAGTATTAACAGCGAGTAACGGCTCCTCGCCGACAAGGAAGCAAGCACAACATGATGCTCGCTATAGATGCGCTGACTATGGTGAGTATGATGTCAATACCTTCACGACATTTATCCACGCAGTGTACAGACAACATGATCGCCCCCGCGCCGCCTTCTAAGGTGCATACTCTCTTTCAAGCGACCGAGGCGACGCCTGGTAATCGTGCTCGTGTGTTCCACGTAAACGCTCACCAGCGTCTGCAATGTTGAACGGCCCTGATTTGGTCAATGGTGCAAGTACGTAGGACTTGAATACGGCTGCTCCAACGCTGAAAGTAGACTGCTA
Organism: Rhipicephalus annulatus; assembly: GCA_013436015.1. Taxonomy (NCBI): domain Eukaryota; kingdom Metazoa; phylum Arthropoda; class Arachnida; order Ixodida; family Ixodidae; genus Rhipicephalus; species Rhipicephalus annulatus. The sequence continues at coordinate 209,884 of WOVY01014585.1, read as the reverse complement.
GCGGGTGAGCATACCAAGCGAAACAGAAAATATGTTCTAATACACACATGCTTGTTGTTACTGTACGCATATCGAACACGAATCTACATGTACACATGAGGTCTTCATTGCGTTTTGCAGGGCACTTAGGTTATCTTCATTGTCAAAGGCAGAAAAACTGCGAACCCATCACTGATTGACAAGGCGTGCGTGGAGGTTCAGTTTTAAATGCGAAGCATTTCTTAGCAAACATTGGCGAGTTTGAGCGTATCTATCTATATATCTATCTATCTATCTATCTATCTATCTATCTATCTATCTATCTATCTATCTAGCCACCCATGACTTTTAGCTCTCCTGGCCATGTCAATGATGGGATCGATGCCAAACTTCTTATGGCATAAGATGGTTGTGTGTCGAGCATAACTGACTAGTGATAACATGAAAATCATGACATGCACGTCAATAATGTCATGATTTACATTTCATGGTTTGCTGCTCATGCGGTGGTTTCGTTCGCATGACTTGTTGCAAAACTGGTACGGTATGACATGACTGAATGACGAACACAAGTGACAGACCTTAACATGGAAATCAATTCATGTACCTCATGTAAGTCATGCCTCATGACTACATGCCACGCTCATGGGGTGCTCGCGGTCGTTTCGCGAGCTTCTCATAGACCACATTTGGTATTACGGGACGTGAATGGATGACAAATATATGACTGTTGCAAACATGATAATCATGACAAGGAAGTCATGTACGGCATAATTTACGTCCACCTTGTAACGTTCTAATAATTCACATATCAACCTTCCTAATTTGTGCTTCGCATATCATCAATTCACATTGTACGTGGGACCTGCCAATTTATTTTTTCATTGTACTCAAACGCCATTTCGCGGAGCACTTCGAATACTTCATCAACCGCATGGCGCATTGATTTACGAGCTCGTTTTTTGCAATTTTGAGGTGCATGGCTAGCAACATGTTTTTTTCAAACGTTGCTAGGAGTACAGTAATCACTGGAATAAAATTGCGTAGCTATCGCGGAAGAAATCACGGATATTGTTCGCCATGGCTCCGTGCGTGGCCTATAAAGAGACGCACATACCGCCCCGCCCCCCTCACTGCTACACCAGCCACACCGCACGACCCATAACCATAGTGACTCCGCCATTGAATCCAGTGGACATGGTGCGTCATGACGTCAATTCCCCCACACTTTTAACGTATACTATAGTGCGCCATTTGATCATGCCCTCTCCTCTTATTCCTTCCTTCGTGGGTTAACCGCAGGAGCAGCTCCGCCGTGGCAAAAAAATGTTTTCACTATTTTAACCATTGATCTCTCCTAATTATATAATGATGTTTAGCCTATGATCTCCCCAACCTACTATAATGTTTATTCTTAGAACATGGTTGTAAAAAGGAAAATCGGAAACGTCATAGTTATCCCATAGGCGTTAAGTCGTTACACCTTAGAAAATTTCATAGATCTGAAATATTTATGCATAAACCCTGATACTTTTCAAAAAGGTTGCATAGTTATTATTAGGTAGCGTATTTAGTTAATTACGTTGCTGCTTTGTTTGTACGAATTTGTTACAGTTTTTTTTCTTTTCTATCATTTTATTTCAATATTTTATTCAAAGCATTTCGTGGCATTTGTCTTCATGCACTTGCTAACCAAGGTTTTGTTGTCATTTCCGCAACACCACACATGTCAATATTTTCAGTAATAACTTCCCTTCCCTCCTGCTTAAGGTCTGAAGATGAAACTGGCACTATTGTAATAACTGAATAAATGAATCCAGTAAGCAGCGCACCAGGCAAGCAGCATTTACAAAACAAATTGAAGGCGTGAAAAGACGGTTGAAAAAGTTAATACGAAGAAACAACTGGGCACGGGACTTGGTAGGTTATTGAACATGGTAATCGTAGTTTGCAATGAACTAAAAAACAGGTTCCTGTTTTATATAACAAAACAACTTCGCTGGAAGGGCGATGGTCTGAACTTGATAGCAAATATCGGTAGTGTTTTAAAGAGCAAGTCTAAAAGCTTACTTTTCTTAGATGCGAAGCATCCTAAAGCAGGGTTTAATCCTGTGTGGTGCCACCACCATTACTGCATATGCGCGTCCCCTTTCCCTCTCTCCTCTCTTATGCAACGCCTCTCTCGCCACGCAAAGGCAACGCAGGCTGCGTTGCGTGCCTACTCTCACTCACCCCCATTTCTCATCTAGCCATATCTCCCCGCGACGTTTACACCACCATTGCGCATGGGCGCTACATCCCTCTCTCTGTCCTTTCCTACGCTTTTACCTCTCCCTCACCTCGCAACACCAAAGCAAGCAGTGTCTTCTAGCAAGTTTCTTTATTGAAAAAAAAAACTGCTCACGCTACACAACCGTTCGCCAGCGCCATATATAGGCACTCGATCTCGACTTCCAAGGTACTGCTGGTGGGAGATTTCTGCAGTGCGTTGAACGATAATAATTCGCAGCGTGTGCGTGAACTAAAAGCGGATTGTGGTTCTCAGTGTTCAGTCGGAGACTTCTGTCTCTCATTTCCCATACGCAGTGATTGGCATGTTTCTGTGGAGAACAACGGTCTACTACTGCGTGCTTTGCACCTCCCCAGGTTTCTCTCCCGCGCAACATGGCGATGAGCGCTAGCGTCAACTCTGCCGCCAGTGTAAGCGTTAGCGCCCGCAACTTCCTACATATACACGGTTCCCTTTAGCGGGAGATTGATTTTTTTATGCTTTCTGAAAATACCGCGACTTCATTTCCTCTATGCTGCTGCTACTTGCCTGATCATGCGTGGTATCGTGGTAATTCATCAGCATCATGAGAAGAAATTCGAACAGAAGGCGACAAAAGCCCTGTTGAAATTCCTACGCGACATGGACTTCAACAAGTGGCTGTATTGGCAATGTCACACCGCGAAAGACAAGATTGGACTATGATTAAGTGTGCGGGCGTGTGCTGCCGAATGGGCTGTGTTTTTCTCTCTCCCCCATCCCGCTCCTATGCGCAGGGTAAGAAACCGGCTGCCTGTAGGCTGGTTAACCTCCCTGCCGTTCTTTTGCTCCTATTTTTCTTCCGTCGCCATGATAGGTTACCTCACCAGTTGTTTTGATGCGCCGGACAGCGTCGTGACGTAGCCGCAGCGAAGACCGTGACGACACGACTACGCCAATGACATATACGAACAATTTTCGGGATGCATGATTCATAGGTAACCGGCTATATAAACAGACAGTGGCCTGGCGACTCTTCTTCTAGTTTGCGTCCATAGAAACTGCCACTAACCTCAGACGCGTTATTCGAAGGTAGCAGGTTCGGTCCCGGCCCACGGGAAGTTATCTTTTCATCCACTTTCTCTCGCCAAAAATTACATTACAATTACTTCTAATATGATCTCCTACACTTTCCTTGGCACATTTGTCTTTCAGTTCTGATTAATATTTTCTCTAACAAAGGAAACGAGCGCTTGAGGTTTTCCTTTTTTGAATGCGAATGCATATCTTTGTCGGGCAATGGTAGGCATCCGGCCTTTTCTGCGGCCGTGTTCGCACGCCGGTAGGTTGTTGTTGTTGTTGTTGTTTTAACTGTTTTGCTGTGGAGAGGTTGAGGAGCCTATTGTCTCGGCTACTCCATATCACAGAGTTCTGCAGCGAAAAATAAAATAATAATACAGAACGGTACCCAAAAATTAACAATACGGAAAAGGAGAAAAAAAAACATAATAGCACACTGAAACCAGTTCAAATAACCTGTCAATACACAGTTTTTTTCACGCAGTTCACTCAGTCATAAACTACTTTCACGCACACCTTAGTACTCTAATGCCAGTATATACATGACAACACTTTACATAATACTCATTTCTGGCTGTCAGTCATAGGCGCTTGTCCAGTCCGGTCTCCACTAAAAAGTCTGTCAGGAAGATTATTGCCTTTTTCTGAAGATGCATCTCAGGCCATGGTCCAAGTAGTTTCTTTATTGTGAGGGGCCGTCTGTCCAAACTTGCTAATCTGTTCTTTAATTTTTCTCTTTCTTTCGCGTATTTAATGCACTCCAAAAGAATATGGCGAACATTTTCTTCTGCATGACCACAATGGCATTCCGGTGAGTTGGATCGATGTATCTTGTGCAGGAAGCTGTTTGTGTATGCTACTTCCAATCTAAGTCGGTGGATCAATGTCTCTAGGTGTCGTGGAAGGTCTGTCGCTATGGAAAATTTTCTGTGTGGATCAACTTCATAAAGTACCGTTTCCTTTGATTTAGGGCTCTCAAACCACTTCTCTATCGAACAATGGTTAGCCCCTTGCGATATAAAATGTCGAATATCCGTCCCAGATATAGGGATTGTGTAATCCCGTCCTTCCTTCAATGCTTTCTTCGCGAGACTATCAGCATCTTCATTTCCCTTTATTCCAATGTGGCTGGGTATCCATTGGAATACGATGTTGTGACCCTGCGATGAGGCATATTCCACAGTTTCTGCGATACATTGTGGTATTTCACCATTTCTGTAAGGTGATCTCACATTTCTGATTAGCTGAAGCGCAGGTTTGCTATCAGTGCATATCACCCATTTTCGTGGATCTGGATTCTCGCAGATAAGCTTAACTGCTTCAAAGATAGCCACCAATTCTGCTGTCGTCGATGAAGATTTGTGCGATGATTTGTACATCTTCTTTTCCTGAATTTCGGGTATAAAGACCGCACAGGCTGACGCTTCTTCTGTGCATGATCCATCTGTATATATCTTCGTTTTTTCATTATGCATTACATGAAGCTGTTGAAGTACCAACTGTGCCGCTACTAGAGGTGCCATGGCTGCTTTCTTCTCTATGCCGTCTATTTCACGGATAACGTTGAGAAGTGGCAGCGTCCAAGGTGGTTTTGAAGGTTTCCATTGTTTAAATTCTGGTACTACTGCTTGAAATGATGATATAGTATCCTGTAGTCTCGTTGCCGTTCTTTGTGTTAGTGCACCAGATAAAAAATGACTTTCATGTTGCGTGAAAATTCTAAATAAATTTCGAGATGTTTCTTTAGTTCGCAGTACTGCCAAAGGTGGCTCTCGAGCCTCCGCATACACTAAATCACTGGAAGTTGACCGTGGTAAACCCAGACATACCCTCAAGCTCCTTGCCAATAACAAGTGAAGTCTCCTTTCGGTGGAGGCTGGGAGTCCGTGCAGCAGGGGCAGTGAGTAAGTTACGATGGGGCGTATCCAGGCAACATGTAGGGCTAATAACGACTCTGTAGTACCACCCCATTTGGCCCCGCAGAGATGCCGGAGGATTCGAATGGCCTGATTCACTTTTTGTTCCAGGGACTGGACATGAGGCGACCATGTTAGTCTCCGGTCTAAAATTACTCCTAAGAATTTATGAGTTTTAACCATTTTAATAGGCTGATTTTGCAGAATAATCTGGAAATTTCCAGGTCTTTTTAATGTAAACGGAAGTATGGCTGTTTTGGCCAGACTCAGTGCCATACCTCTTTGTTTTAGAAAATGGTCTACATTATCCAATCCTTCTTGTAGAGTTTGTTGTATATCCAAAAACGATGGACCAGACGTCCATATACTTATATCATCAGCATATATTGAACATCTGATGTTGGGTGGAAGATTATATGGGAGCTGCGCCATGACTGCATTAAAGAGAGTAGGGCTTAGTACGCTGCCCTGTGGCACTCCTTGGTTGACGACATGTTCTGACGTTGGGCCCTCCTGCGTAACTACAAAAATTTTCCGGTGCTTCAGGAAGTCAGCGATCCAACGCAGTATCTTGCCCTTGAATCCCTGTAACGCCAGGCCTTCCAGAACGTGAACGTGACTCACTGTGTCGTATGCTCGGTGGACATCAAGAAATACAGCGACAGTGATGTTTCCTTGCGTTCGTTGGTTTTCCACATCTGTGACCAAATCCAGAATGCAGTCCATTGTGCATCTACCTCTTCTGAAGCCGGCTATGCTTTCTGGTAGTAGTTTTTTCATGTCTTGCCACCATAAAATTCGTTCATTGATCATTTTTTCCATCACTTTTGAAAAACAACTCGTCAAACTAACCGGCCTAAACGAGTCCAACTGCATAGGGCTCTTCCCTGGCTTTAGCAACGGTACTACTTTTCATATCTTCCAACTTTCCGGAACTTTTTCTTCTTGCCAAATTTTATTATAGATGTCCAACAGGTGTAATTTTCCTTTTTTGCACAAATTAGCAAGAGCAGCGTATGTAACTCCATCTGTTCCTGGTGAACTTGTTCGTTTTACTGAAGACAACACATATTGGAGCTCCTCTGGTGTGAAGCTGTCATCCAGATCTGATGAACTGATCGCAGAGGACTTTGTTACAACCGCCGAAGCTGATTCTGCTGAGGATTTATATTCGCTCGTTTGGGCGGTCTTTCCATTTGTCAGTATAAGATCGCAAAATTCTTCGGCAATCACCCGTTCGCTAACTCCTCGAGACAGCGCTAGAGCCTGTAGTGGTCTCGAGTGGACTACTGGCTGTCGGAGGGCGCGTACCATGTTCCACAGTTGAGTCGCCGAGGTAAATGGGGAAAGTGAGGCACATAAATCTTGCCACCTTTTGGTTGAAAGCTTCTGCAGTTGGTTACGCATTGTAGTGTGTACTTTCTGTGCAACCTTGAAATCTTCTAAATTACCTGACCTGCGATATCTTCTTTCAGATCGGCGTCGTATTGCCCGAAGCCTCTCATACTCAGCGTCAACACCCGAATACCCATCTGGAATGGGTACTGTACGAGTTGCTTTTGTTAGAAACTTTTTTATCTTAGATGCATACGTTTCTGCGTCAGTACAGGGTTCAAGATTTTGTCTCTGTAGTTCTCGAAAGATTTCCCAGTTTGTAATTCTTGTTGTGCGGTTATTTCTTGTTTTCTTCAACTTTGGGTGATATATGAATACTGGCAAGTGGTCACTTCCTCTTGTGTCAGCGTCTGCAGTCCAGTCTGCTCCAGCCGCTAATTCAGAGGAGCACACAGTAATGTCTAGTACGCTGCAGTAGTTATGCCCCCGTAGAAACGTTGGAGAACCATCATTTAGTATAGTGTAACCATAATCTTCGCATATTTTTGCTATAGCAGATCCCCTTACACTACAACGCTCACTACCCCACAATTCATGGTGCGCGTTAAAATCACCACATATAATTATGGGATCATGGTCAGATCTACACACTGCAGCCAACTCTGCGTATGAAACGTTTGCTTGAGGGTGCACGTAAACACTAACTACAGTTACAGTAATGTTACCAAACTTCACTTTGCATCTAACAAATTCCAGCGCATCTGTTTTTGAAGTAGCCACAAGTGTCGACGGAATATCGCGTCTCACACACAACATCACTCTGCTTTTTGCAGCAGGACGGTCTGCTTGGTACACCACATAATTGGACAAGCGAAAGTTAGTGGATACTCTTGTTTCGGAAATACACAAAATCGGAAACCCGTGCTGAGCGACGAATTTCCGAAAATCTCCACTCTTATTCTGCAAACCGTTGCAGTTCCACTGGAATATTGCACTTCTTTTGTACCAGTTAGATAGTCCGGTAGCCATGATTACGACAAGAGAAGATGCTCAACATCTAGCAGCAATTTCACTTCTGGTAAAGAACCTGCTTGTGGCAGGGATCGTAGAATTGCTTTGAGAGCCGCAAAGATTATTGGCAAAATGACTTGCTCGCTTCCGGCTGTCTCCGCCGAGATCGCATTTCTCGAAGAAGTTTTGCTCAGCAAGCTGCTGTGACCCTTCTCTTTGGTAGTCAGTGGCTCCTTGGCTGTGTCTGGCCTGGTAGAAAGTTCCACTTCAGCATGTTCCTGGGCCCGGACTTCTTTTCCAACGCGATGTTTTGGTGCTGAGCGCTTCAATACTTCCGAGTAAGAGTCGTGGCGCCGCTGTTTTGCACTTCTTTGTGCCGCAGGAACATCTTCGACTATATCCGCATTGGGTGCTGGACCTTTTTGTATCTTATGGTACCCTTTTACAATTCTCTCTCTTTGTGCCGCTGATGCCAAACGATTTCGAGAGCAGCCTGAGAACGTCGCCGGATGTGGTCCAGCACAGTTTGCACACTTAGGTTGACGCTTCGAGGTGCATTCTTTGTAATCATGTGCGCCCGCACATACCTTGCATCTCTTGGTTCCCCTGCAAGTCTTAGCCTTATGCCCATATCTCTGGCAGTTGTAACACCTTACCGCCGGCTCAATGTATTCCTCGACAGTGTGGACCGTAAAGCCGAGAGCAACTCTTTTTGGCAATGGCTTGTCATGTCTAAACTGGAGTATTACATTACGTATGGGCTGCATTGTGGCACTTCCATCTTCATTTCTTACCCATCTCTTTTGTCGTGTGACCGAGATTACTCCAGCATCTTTAAGATAATCCAGTAGGTCATAATCACTGTATTCGAGTGGAACATCTCTTATCTTTGCTAGGGTCTTCATGTAAGACTGAGGTATCATCACTTGTACAGGCAATCCAGCCAGACTCTTGATCAGCAGTAACTTGTTTGCCGAGTACAACGACCGTACTCCAACACAAAAACTTCCGTCTCTGTTGATTCTTGATGATGTCACTTTCTCATTGATAGCAGAGATTATCTCAGACGCTATGCGATTGGGATTCACCTTCCAGAAAGAGTCCTCGGCAGCGATTGGTCTGAATACCACCGGTATCCCCGTAGCTCTGTTCTTGTGATGGGTGACCACCGTGTAAGCTCCCTCGTCTTCCTTGGGTGCTTCTGTATCCATCTGTGTCATGTCATTGAGAGAGTACGTCGATGTAGCGTCATCGTTGTCAACCTCTTCCTCCTCTGTACGCCTCTTCTTGCACTGCGAGGCCTCGCTGCTCTCTGTATGGGACGTTGATATTGTTGCTGAGCCTGCAGCAACTTGAAGTCGAGCGGGATGGATAAGTGGTGCTCCTCTTGGCGCTAGCGGCACCTCGTTGTCCCCCATACCCGGGCTTCGCCAGGTATGAGGCACGGGCCCGCTAAGGGGCAACTCTGATCGCGATGCGTAGTGAAACTCCGACTCACCGATGTTTAGCTGCCACTCTGGAGACAGTCCACCCACCGCACACACTGTAAAAAGATCCTGAACTCAATATAATAACTGAATTAAGAGAGCGAAATGAAGCTACGGGCTTCTTCCATTCACTTCTTCGCGCCGGTAGGTGTTATGGCAGTACCAAATGCATCCGTTGTAGCGTGTCAGCGCACGGCTTTCTCGATGCGGCACCACGTCCTCTGCCACGGCAAGTTATCTTTTCAACCACTTTTCTTTCTACACATTTACATTACAATTTCTAATAATATTATCGCCTACGCATTCCTAGGCGTAATTGTCGGTCAGTTTTTATTATTATTGTTTCTATAATGTAAATACAAGGCGATAAGCGGTAGCAGCGTCAGGACAGAAGCAGCAAGAGCTGACCGGATATACGGGCGTCGTCGCAGCAGCAACCAGGCAGTCCCACCTCGCGCCTCGTGCCGACGTGTCGATGTCGCTGTGGCGGTGGGCATTTCTTTTCACTGCATATCGTCCCCCGTCAGAAAAAGCTCCACCCTGGCTACTCACGGAGAACAGAATACGAGCAGATCGTAAAATGGTTTCAACCGCTGTGCGTGAACGGTTTCGCGACCGCGAAAGCGCTGGTCTGTGGATGGCGTCACAGGTTCGATGATGTAGTTAACAGGTGAAGTGTGCGAGACAACGTGGTAGGGTCCTTCGTATTTTGAAACGAATTTCGAAGAAAGACCTGTAGGGACAGCTGGAACCCAAAGCCACACAAGGGTGTCCGGAACAAAATTAGGGTACGGGTGGTTGTCGTCACGCCGAGATTTTTGTCTCCATTGGTCGATGATTGTAAACGACTGGGCGAGCTTACGGCATTCCCCGGCGCGGTGGGCAGCTTCAGCGATAGGCGTAGACTCAGAGGAATCGGGATGGTAGGGTAGAATGGTATATAGTGTGGTGGAAGGGTCTCGGCCATATAACAGGAAAAATGGCGAAAAGCCCGTAGTTGAGCAGTATTGTAGGCGTATGTCACAAAAGGGAGAATGAGGTACCAATCTGAGTGGTCTGAGACAACATACTTAGATATCATGTCGCCAAGGGTACGGTTGAATCTTTCCGTCAAGCCATTCGTTTGGGGATGGTAGGCGGTGGTAGTCCGGTGAATGATACGGCATTCAGCAAGGAGTGCGTTTATGACTTCGGAGAGGTACACACGTCCTCTGTCGCTGAAAAGTTCACGCGGTACGACGTGACGGATATTAAAGTTCCGCAGACGAAATTATGATGCGTCGCGTGCTGTGGCAGCAGGCAAAGCGGCTGTTTCTGCATATCGTGTCAAGTAGTCGAGGGCGACAGCGATCCAACGATTTGCGGAAGCCGTGAATGGAAGAGGCCCGTACAGATCGATTCCAATGCGGTCGAAAGGCCTGGCTGGGCAAGGAATTGGCTGTATCGGACCAGAGGTGTGATGAGGCAGAGCATTTCGTCGTTGGCACTGCGGGCATGACTGAATGCATGTACTTGCGCACAAAGGTGTACACGCCTCGCCAATAAAACCAGGAGTAAATCCGAGCGTATTTTTTGAAGATGCCCGAATGTGCGCACTGAGGGTAAGCGTGGAAAGCTGAACATATTGCAACACGAAGATGCCGATGTATGACCAGTAACCACTTTCGGCTGTCAGACTTGCAATTCCTGCGACAAAAGGAGGTCATCGCAGATCTCAAAGTGAACCGCTTGACGGCGCAATGTTCGAGAAGATGGAGAAATCGACGGATCTGAAAGGAATCGCAGAAGAGCGTTGATCCAGTCATCCTTACGCTGCTCAGACGCCATGTCGCAGTTTGCGGGAAACGCAACCGTTTCGTCCACAGCAGATAGACAGGCGGAACTTTCCGATGATACAGGTAAACGAGATAGGGCGTCGGCATCAGTGTGACGTCGGCCAGACCTGTAGACAACATGCATGTCAAACGGAACTTGTTCAGGAGTCGTAGAAGCTGAGCTCATTGCGAAGCGGTTAACGTGTCGGCGATGGAGCTTCTCAGTGTGTCAGGTCTAGTAGTCTGCGGCGAAGAGGCACAGGTGAATCCAGCGACTTCGTGTTCGGCGAAAGAACCATTCGGCATGTCAATAATTGCAGAATGGTCGATACTGTAAACACGCCTGACGCACTCGCCTCGAATTAGTGTTACAGGACATGACAGCAGGTTTGAGATGAGCAGTCTGCTGACACCGTCATGAAATTCCAAAAGGTCATGAGGTAGCGGTGAACACTTGCGACGAACGAAAACGGCAGATGGCGTGAAAAGGGCACTTGATTTGGCGAGCACGTTGCGACACCATGGCAAGGACAAAAGAGTGCGGCAGTAAGGTAACGTCTTCAGCAACAAATTGTTTGTCACCGGTTTCAACAGCGTCATGTAAAGTACCGTCGCTAAACACTTCAAATGCCACCTGAGTGCGCGAGCAGTCGATGGCGTACGATGACTTCTGGTCCGGATGCTGAGAGCCTGCGAACGAAGGGCGGTAGCACATAAGGGACAGGATCGAAGCTCTGGTGGTAGTTCTGCTTCGGCTATATCGCGCTACGTGGCCAGGCAACCGACAGGCAAAGCATATCGGCTGATTGTCGGGTGTATGCCATTGTGCACTACTCTGGATGGACCTTGGCTGAGAAAACCGAGGAGTGGGCACGGCTTATGGTAGTGACCTAAAATTCTGAAGAGGTGGCCTTGCGGCAACCACAGCATAGCTTAGAAGTGCGTTCACCTCAGCACAGGCTACAGAGGTCGACAACGGCAAAGTGTCACGGGCAGGTGGCAGAGCCGTGCAAACTTGCTCATGGATCACCTCACGAATGTTTGCTGACAGATATGATGGTGGTTGGCCGGCTGTTGATAGCAGCGACAGCTGACGAGCGACCTCAGTGCGAACAAACTCTTTGATCAGCGATAGCTGCGAGTGATGGTCAGAGGTGGTTGTCAAGCTTGAGAGGGTGTCATCCGGGATGTTAGGGCGTCGCATGAGAAGACGTTATCGTCGGAGCTCGTCAAAACTCTTACACAGCTCGATGAGCTCCGAGACAGTGGCAGCTAGGGTTTTTCGAGAGGAGCATTTGAAAGGCGTCATCAAAAATGTCTTTCATAATGTGTCGTACCTTGTCAGTTTCCAGCCTCATTGGGTCAACACGCCGGCAGAGGTCGAGGATGTCCTCGATGTAACTGGTGACTGTCTCACCAGGTTGTTGGGACCAGCTTTGTAGCCGTTGTTCTGCGCGAAGTTTGCGCACACTAGGGCGTCCAAAAACAGCTGTTATGCAGGTCTTGAGGGTCATTCAAGTAGGAATGTCCATCTTGTGGTTTCTGTACCACAGCTTGGCGACATCCGTTAAATAAAACATCATGGTACCCTCTTTCGTGGCATCATCGCATTTGTTGGTAGCGCTGGTTCGTTCGTAGGATTCCAGCCAATCCTTAACGTCTTTCTCGTCTGTGCCGCTGAAGATGTCGGGTTCACGCAGGAGATGGGAACCGGGACAGCCCCTGTGTGGCGAAGGCTGGGAGGAAGGGGGGGGTGAGAAGACAGCGTCGTCAGGCATGACGAACGGCAGCTTTCGGCTACGTAATTCCAGGGTGGGGGAAACCGCAGCAACATCCACCAAAATATAGTGTAAATGCAAGGCGATAAGCGGTAGCAGCGTCAGGACAGAAGCAGCAAGAGCTGGCCGGATATACGGGCGTCATCGCAGAAGCAACCAGGCAGTCCCAGCTCGCGCCTCGCGCTAACGTGTCGATGTCACTGTGGTAGTGGGCATTCCTCTTCACTACATTTCTAACAAAGAAAACAAGCCTTTAAATTTACCCTTATTTCTTTCTAGCTTGTTACCGTCATTCTATGTGTCTGTTGCGTTTGAAAATTCTTATCCTTGTGTAAGATAACCAGAGGGGTTTTTTGTCGTTATGTCTTTATGCTTTTATAGTAGAACATAATGCAGGCATACTAGCCATGCTGGTCTAGAGGTTAAGACACTCGGTTGTTCACCGGCAGCTCTCGGGATCGATTTCCGGCTCCGGAGGCTGAAGTTTCGTTGGAGACGAAAATGCTGTATGCCCGTGCACTGACATTTGGGTGCACGTTAAAGAACCCCAGGTGGTCGAATGTTTTGGAGCCCTCCACTATGGCGTCTCTGATTACCATATAAGTGGTATAGGCACGTTAAAGCGCAGATAATATTACATGATAGAGACTTCAGCGGCAAGAACTCGTAGTCTTATACATACTATTTGCAATAAAATCATTCAAATTGTCAACGCTCGATAATGACAGCGTAAGAAAAATTTATTACACAAAGCATACAATGTGAGGCGTAGAATATTTAATGATGTAATGAGTACGACTTAATGAGTACGAGTACAGTTACGTAATTTATGTGACAAAAAAAGAAGCTATAGGAAAGGTATGCCAATACTCCGTGAAACTCGCGTGGTAGCATCATAAGTCTATTGTACTGTAACGTGCAACACAACCAATAAAAACGCTTTCTTCTTTTTATTACTGCGCTGCATTCTGCCACAAAAGACGCGTGAATGGAAAAATGATTGTACCGTGCATTGACTTTTTTATGAATTTCGTCATTTACCGGTCACTATTTTTTCTTAGCATTTCAAATCGTCAAACTAAGCAGTTGTCGCCAGTGCTTGCGGCGCCACGGCAAACTTCACGGTCACTCCTGAAAATACATGCACCTTAGTACGGTTGTTATAACGACAGTAGTGCGAGGAAGGAGAAAAACAGCTGCGCTTATTAGTGGTTTGCTCGCGTGGCAGTCCATGGCAGCGACAAAAAAGTTCAGGGAGTAATTGACTTGGTGAGGGATACGTCTAGGCTTCATTGGCACAATTGTCAATTTTAGTCTCATGCCTGGGCATAATCAGAAAATTTTGCAACAAATTACGAAATGCAATAGCCTTTTGGCCCAGAACTGCCTGATCTAAATCATCCGCAGCCCACCACACAGCTGTCAGTGCATTTCCGACGCTAAACTCTACAAAGACGCAAATCATTATGGAAGCACTACATCCTATACGTTCACCATTGCTATGAGAAAGTATAATATGCATCAAGTTCAACAATATTATTAAGCAGGATGAAAAAGAGGACAATATTTCCCTTACCCATAAAAACAGAGCATGCAAACCAGCAACATTATTTCATATCTGGTCATGGTAGAAATCTCAACGAAGTCACAGTGATTCTACAAATTGCTGGACTGACTCTGGCACCATTTATAGTCCTCTTTTCATTGCCTAATAAAGGAGATTTCGAAGCCATACAATACCTTGTGAAGCTGCCACCTGAGTTGCCAATTTCATTGACGCACAACTTTTGACAAATGATTCATAACGATAAACGCCAGGACTTTTATTTACGCTCTTTCAGGAGACAATACACGAACCGACCGTGCTGCAAGCATTTCGATGGCGGTGAAATGCGAGAGGTTGTGCACTTGGAGTAAGGCATACAAACTTTTGTAGCCTTTGGCTATAGATTCCCTACTAATGTTATTGTCGTTTTTTGTAAGTACAACCCCAACATTAAATAAATAAATACCATACGCAAGAAAGAGCTGAAGCAGCATACTGAAGTTTTTTTATGCAACAATGTTTAATGAGGAGTCAATGCATTGTTCTTATTACACCCATGGTTTCCTTTAGAGGTCAAAATAATACCGCAGAAAAATATATTTTTATTCTGATTTAACTCACCTCAGGTCTCCGAGGATTTTTTCACCTCATGTCTTCCAAAATATTGAAGGTACCAATGGTCAATTTTCTAATTTGGTAAGAAATTTAGGGCTTTCGCATCAACGAATTGTTTCGTAGACATAAGCCCTGGTAAAGGTGCTGTGGACTCGATGTCGGCGTACCACGCAGCCGACACCATTCGAACTTCGACGCACTCGTCGTCTGGCCAGATCTGTGCAGACAACACTACTCTCAGGTCGCAGAGAGAGTGGGAGATGTCTACAAACTGCGGAATTTTCACAATAGGAAGAACCGCTAAAAACATTGCCACTCTACCCACAAGCTCGATTATATTTTTTCTCTCTACTTATAGATGCACATAGTCACGTGAACAGCAAGCGCCTTTGACTTCACTGCAAAATCTGTTATGAGCACTGTTGTGGGTCGTAACACTGAGGACCCGTTGTTGCGGACCGGGGTCTGCCCGGTCTTTTGTGGTAGCGTGGTGTAGCTTCGGGTTGAGGAAACGAGCGCTTACAAGATGGGGATACGAAAAAACAAACAGGTTTAGGGCACTATTTACAAATATTTACAGCATAGAAAGGTTGAGAGTTTTCACAAACCACGAGCGTAGTGGTTGAACCGTTACACAGTTCAGAGCGACGTCCCGCACTCTGCGGCGTCGTTATAAGCCCGGTCGGGCTCCTCCTTCTTGAGGGGAACACCAATCACACACACACAACAGGCGAGGGGTACGAGCATGCACGGCCCACGTGAACATCCAATATTGAGTCGTGATCACTGCACTGAAAGGTGGCACCAGAGGGGCTCTTTCTCGTCGTGTGTGTCGCTGGTCGAGGGGTCCCAAGCTCCGGACAGCAGACATCAAACGGTCCGCCAATCTGTCCACTCAATTAGCAGGGCAATTTGTGGCGGCGGCCGCGGTTTCTTCCAAGGAAGACGCTGTCTTTGTTGTCCTCTCTGGAACGGCTTATGGCGTCGTGGCGACACGATGTCTCATCCTCCGGCTAGCAGGGACAATACCTGGTGGGCATAGGCAGCCGGCCAGTCGGCTACTTGTTTGAGGATTGAAAGAGCGCCGCTCCCCCGTCAGCTCTGGATGCTGGTTCCGAGAAAACGGGGGTTCCAGGCGTGGGAACGCTGCCTGGCTACGCTTCTCAATGATAGCATGGCGCCTACTGACGACGGTCATAACAGCACATAACAACGGCTGTTTCTTTTTTTTTCGACACCATAGTTATCCACCACTGCCACCACTGTCCGTAACCACTGCTTCGCGAATGAGCAACAAGAACAAAATTTTTTTTTCAATTCCCACTAAGTGAATGGAGATAGAGGATTTTGCTCAGAACTGATCGAATATTCTGTAAAAGTCTTCTATCATCATATGAAGACGTGACACGTTGTCATCAAAGTGATTGTATATACACTTCTATATAGATTAGATCTAGTTATTTACAAATCGATGCAACTTTTACAAGAGTTACATTACTGATTAAACGACGTGCAACGCGTTTTCCTTTGAACACTACAATATTGTGGGTGGTGAAGCATGAGAGAGGAGATCTCTGATTAAAAGTTCCAGTTGAAAGTTGGAGAAGGTTGTGTCGATACAGGGTCCACGTCGACGTTCTCTTTCTTCTGCTAGCGTACCGTATCTGCTTCATGGGCTCTCAATTCAGGCTCGACCTGTCAACGAACATATTTTGCAGCACGAAGTGCACATAATGGTTTAAAGATCTGCAGTGGGTACCTGGTTTATCAGCAGAATGGTGAATGGCATATTGTCACAGTGGGTGCTGCCTTAGATGAAATACGGTGGGCCTGCAGTAGGTGCATTGCACAGCTCCGCCCCTAGCGTACACACCAAGGGATAGTCCCGAGCATAACAAGCGTGGCGAGCAATCTCCTAAAATATTCATGATGACATGCGGTTTGAACTTCAGCACATTTCGTGGTAGCCCAATATTTTGAGCCATAGGTGGGAACTTTGACGGACTAATCACTCATACTCACTATATTTTTTTAGCCTTCGCACTCCCTGACGTTCATACTCTCGTCTACTCACACTGATTTGATTTGACTCACGTTTATATTCATGATTACTCACACCCATAAGCACTGGCTTCATACTCACGCCTGCTTACACTGACAGGCCCCCATAATCACACTCATGCCTACTCAAGCTCATAGGTACTCACATTCACACTCACGCCCACTCACTCATGAGTGCTCGCTGACGTTCTTACTCACGACTACTCACTCCCATAAGCACTCACTTCATACTAACACCTACCTACACTGACAGGCACTCACGATCGTACTGACGCCTACTCACACTCATTGCTACTCACTCACCTTCATATTCACAACAACTCACACTGACAGTTAGTCACGTTCACACTCACGCCTACTGAAGATTCAGATTCAGAATCGGATTCGTTATATCAGCATTCATTTGAAACAAATGCTAGAACAGGAGAGATTTTGGCAGCGGACAACACACGCACACAGAAAATGCAATGCATCGGTATGCAGATCATACATCGACAAAAAGAGACGCAAACTAATGGAACACTGGCATGTGTTTTCCAAATTTACAGCAGAACAAAGATTTCTTTTTTTTACATGTAAGACATGCTTTTTTGTGAACATACACAACTTCTTCAAACACAAGCGTAAACAATATGTAGCATTGTGACGTCATACAAATTTTCAGTTACATTGATGCATGTAAGATGACTATATCACAAACAATTCAAACAATACATGTACCTTACACCTAGAAACAAGCAAGAAAAATTAAACACTTATATGGCATACTTATACGCGCACGGCTAAGAAAATATTGGTTTAGCATCCGACATGAAGTGAAATTTATAATATTGTTTTCCCCCTCAAGTTTGTAACGCAGCAGTGATATACAGTAAGTAAGGTAGCCGGTCTTTTTCATGATTGGTTTGCTAAAAAAGGACAGCCCAAGTTTCACGGTCTCAAATCTCATAATAGAGGTGATGTGGTTTGCTTGAGCTGCAAAGATGAATAATCATAGTGTGGCCTCGTTTGACGCTTTCTCATAATTCATCGGAAGGTTAAACTTATAATTGCTACAAAATAGGCGAATCTTAAACTGAGCAAATGATGGACTGGTACGGCTGTCATAAAAAGCACATGCCTCATGTCGTAATTATTTTTGTAGCATAAATAATGTCCCGGCATTTTTCTGTGTTGTTATTTACCATACTAAATCACAATGGTTATTATGAGATTAAATATTGTATTATTAAACAATAGCCATATTTTTAAGGGAAGAACATCTCGAAGCCTACACAGCGCTGTGCATGCTTCCACCTTACGTGCTGCAACACGTTCGATGTGTTTGTCCCACAATAAGTGCTGATCGAAGATTACGCCTAGCATTTTCATGCCAGCCGTGACGTCTTTTTTTGTGACCGATAAGATATGTTTAGATTACAATTTACGAGTTGTGGGTTGATTAAAAAATAACAGGCTTTTTTTTAAGTTAACCCGGAAAACATTTGCTTTGCTCAACAAATACAGCGTTTCGAGAACAGTTTTAGCTTTTGTGTTAAATAATCAGTACTAAGTGGCTAGAAGAAAAAAGACTGTTGTCCTCTGTATATAATATATAGCGTGGTAAGTGGCTAATATCTAATAAATCATTTATTTAGATGTTGAACAGCACCGGTCCTAATATACTTCTTTGAGGAACACCGTCTCTCAGCTTTAGGGTTTCTGAGTACTCACCTGAGATGCAAACGCAGTGTTTTCTATTCATTAGGTACTACCTAAGAATATCCAGTGGTAATGCACTGAATCCCTAATGTTCAAGCTTATTAGTAAAGTAACACAGTTTTATATGTAAAAGTCTTTAGAAAAAGCAATAAATACACTTAATACTGTTTCTGTCTTTAAAGTCATTCAAAAATAAATCGGTATGTGTTAATAAAGCCAATTATGTCGATAGGCCCTTACGAAACCCTGAATATTAGGGCGATAATAGCAGATAATTTTCACAAAACGACACAATCCTTTTACAAATAAACTTTTTCGAGCTTTTTGAAATCACAGGTACCACTGACACCGTCCTATAATTCGACATATCGTTTCAGTCATTTCATTTCAACAAAACAGTAACCATTGCCTGTTGCATTTTCGTCGGGAACACACCAGTAGACAAGCTAATATTGAATACGGGGGTACGACGATCTACTTCAAAGTCTTGTACAAGTTTTATTTGGTTGATCTGCAGACCATCAATGTCCCTCAATTCTCTTATTGTTCTTCAAATATATGAAAGCAGAGTTAACTTCTTCAGGTGTTGTGGGCTCGAAACACGCCATGTGTACATTGGGCGCTCCGGTAAAGAGCGTTCTACTGTGAGCGCTAATTTCCAACCTTGTAAAGTGCTGATTGAACTTGTTTGCTAATTCACCACCCTTTAGCTGCGCTGCTTCCCATTCTCATTTCTTTCGAGCACTTTTTTACGTTTGCTTTGATTTAGAAGTTTTTTTAAGTGCCCGCAAAGCTGAATCACATTGTAATGCGTATCACTGAACAGTGTTTTCAATGTATGCCTTTTTTTTGCATCTTCAAAAAACTTAGTTACAATATTACGGTATTTTTTAAAGCTGAAAGATCAATCGGGCTTTTCGAGCGCACAAAGTGGCTGTATAATTTCTTTTTTCATGAATTCGCTTGAAACATTCATTTGTTAACCAAGGCTGGCGTAGCCTTTTTGATGTCATTACTAATTTAATTTAACACAACTAGTGTAGATATTTTTCATCGTGTGCATTAGTGTATCGTAAGCTTTGTTAGCGTCGCTACAGTTAAATACGGGCGCCCATTCAATGGCTTCAAGCAGATCTCGTAAATCATTCATTATTT
Organism: Rhipicephalus annulatus; assembly: GCA_013436015.1. Lineage (NCBI taxonomy): Eukaryota > Metazoa > Arthropoda > Arachnida > Ixodida > Ixodidae > Rhipicephalus > Rhipicephalus annulatus. The sequence continues at coordinate 190,158 of WOVY01014585.1, read as the reverse complement.
TTTAGTTTATCAACTGGATTACAAAAGATCTACATTCGTATCGTCTCGCTGTAAGTGTGTTGTTTCGTTCAAAAAGCAAGTAAATCGGCAAATTATCGCCAACTTCGGCACTCACTCCCCTTCGCACTCACACTCATGAGTCCTCACTTACGCTCATACTCACGCCTACTCCCACTCATAGGCACTCACTCACGTTCATACTCACTTCTACTCGCACTCATAGGCACTAACTACTACTCACAGACATCAGCACTCACGTTCATATTCAAGCCTACACCAGTCATAGGCACTCGCTGATAATCTCACTAACATGGTCAATTCTCGCCCATGCACATTACGTGGGAATGTGAATCGCGGCCCCAAAACGTTAATTCTTCCCTTTTGGGGACACCAACTCGACCGAGGCTGTGGGAGACCTGGCTTGCCAGCAAGAATCAATAAAATCAGCTGGCTTTGCTCGAACAGGCCCAACGACCCGCAAAGGCCACACCCACTTCTCCAGAAACCTTTTATGAAATAAAAAGAAAGTTTCTTCGCCATCTCCATTCACACACATAAGAACGCACGTTCATACTCACGCCTAGCTACACTCAGATGCTCTCACTCGTTTTCACACTTACATACTCATCATCATCACCAACTTGACTACACCCACTGCAGGGCTAAGGTCCTTTCCGTATTGCGCCAGTCAACTCAGTTTTCTGCTTGCAGCTGCCACTACATACACGCAAACTTCCAAGTGTCATCTGCCCACCTATCTTACTGTGCCAAATAGCTAGGTGAGTTATTGGGATGATTTGTATGAAACAATGCTAAATTTGAAATGTATCCTTGTCTTTTTGCAATGATTAGCCACAGTGGCACGTGTTATCGGACTTGCTCAAAATATATACTGCACTACATTTCACAGCAGTCGCGCGAAACTATAACAATAGTCAGTCGAGAAACTTATAATAGTTATAGGATCACTTGTCACCCCAGGCCCAGTGTGCGCCATTAGATCCCTTCTGTTGTGTGACCGGCAAAGGTCGTCTGAGTTCCTCAGCAGTGGTAAAATGATATTTCAGATAGAGGTCCTTCTATTTTTCCTATAGTTTAGGTACGCCCTTACTATGCACAGTCTCTCAACTACAATAAGAATCAGTTTCTCGTATTGAAAGCGATGATAGATTCGCGTGAGTTTCCTGAGATGCCGTATGGCACTGACCATATCTCGCCATCATGGAATATCATTAACACTGGTCACCTCACTGGCTCTTCAGTACTCTCACTGTAAAAGTTAGAAATTCAAGAATATTTTCTAGATTTCACGGTCCCAACACCTCGATATCTTTATGTAAGGCGTTATATAGGATCCTTTCAGAAACTACGACCACCTGGGGTTCTTTAACATGTCTCAATACCTAAGTACACGGGCCTCGAGCATTTCCACCTCAATTGAAAATACGGCCTCGACTCGATCCCACCGGCTGCTGGTCAGCAGTCAAGTTAATTTAGCCCACCGTGGCGGGTGATGGGCAGTTGGGGTAACGCTGAAAACACACACACACACACACACACACACACACACACACACACACACACACACACACTTGAAACTTAGTCACAACAGTAAGTTAGGTGGCGTTTGTCTTCATCTTTCCTGTTTACCTTTGTTCACGCCTATATGAAACTATCGCTGGCATTGACGCTAATATCTTTGTGATGCTCGGCCATGCACAGACCTACCCAATTTCTTCTTGAACTCTCTCATATGTCACCCGCTGAGTAATTGAGTTGCATTCACGCATATATGTCACCCGCTGAGTAATTGATTTGCATTCACGCATATTGGCGTTTTTTCACGTTACACTTACATCAACTGCTGAACCCTCGTGTCGTTTTACAGACGCTCAATAGCAATCGTTCAAGTCCATCTAATTTTGTACTGACATGCTTCCCAGCACTCATTTACTGAGATTAGCGTTCAAACGTTTGCTCACACTTGGGCAATCACTAGTTTCATACTCAGCCCCTCATATACCTATTTCGCGTCTACCCACACTCTCAAGTGTTCGCTCGCCCTTGTGCTTACCGAGATTAGTATTGAGACAAACGCTACAACTTACATTCATACATAAACCTATACGAATGTTCATGCTCGCCCCGCCGCGGTAGTCTGGTGGCTAAGGTACTCGGCTGCTGACCCGCAGGTCACTGGATCGAATCCCGGCTGCGGCGGCTGCATTTCCGGTGGAGACGAAAAGGCTGTAGGCCCGTGTGCTCAGATTTGGGTGCACGTTGAAGAACCTAGGTGGTCAAAATTTCCGGAGCCCTCTACTACGGCATCTCTCCTAATCATTTGGTTGTTTTGGGACGTTAAACCCCACATATCAATCAATTTTCGTGCTCACGCCATATCCTAGAGTGGTTCATTTCCGTTAACTTTCAGTTCCCAGAACTCACTCAAGTTGACAAGTCTACTCACGCTCACAGGCATTTATTTTCTCCTATGATCATGTCTACTCACACTTATTCGTGCACAGTCACGTAGACATATCTTCTTAAGTCTATTAGAAGAAATTCTGGTTCTCTTTGAAGACGTCGTGGCGATATAAGGATTACTGTGTTCAGCTGCGCAGCGCGTTTCAAGGAAGGTTAAGTGATAAACGTGCAAGTACATGCATTCGCGTACACGCACGTTAAAGAACCCAAGGCAGTCGAAAATTTCGGATCCTTCTACTAGGATGTGTCTCATTCTATGTAATCAAATGGTGCGTTTGGCATGCAAGGACTTCACGAAATACTTCATCTCTTCGCATTCATGTATTGATTACACAACCTACCTATACCGCCTACAACTAAAATACCTCCGTTCTGACTGGCGTTCACTGAACATTTGATTGATTTGTGGGGTTTAACGTCCCAAAACCACCATTTGATTATAAGAGACGCCGTAGTGGAGGGCTCCGGAAATTTTGACCACCTGGGGCACTGAACATTTCTCAGGAACTACACCCTGATCACAAACAATTACTCGCGTTTCATATTCCCTTTCACGCTTTCTCTTTTCACTCTCAATACCCGTACACTGACAAATTTCGTCATTCATCTTAAGCATGAATTACGTCACGTAATGTAGGCCACTATTACAGTAAAAATTTATAATTAGGATGATTAATACGATAACTAATACTGCAATGTCAGACATCAGTGCCTACGTGCGGCACAATTCTCAATTTCTTCTTCTATGCCTGTTCTCGCAAATAGTCCTTCAATTTATACATTAGCTCACGAAATCTACCATGCTTTGCACAAATTACTGCGCTTACCAGGAATATCGGCAACAATAAAGAAAGAAACACTTTGGGAGGGCGTTTGAGGTTTGTCTTCAATAATATATAGACCGCGATAGGGTAATGGGGCCTCACTTACACCTCGTTCACTAGTTAGGCTGCGCTGCTTGGTGGACAATTCAACATCGCTGCCATCAAAGGCGCCTTCCGCCCTTTTAAATTATAGGTCTGATGCAAGTAAAGCTTTGATATGCCCAATACATTTCAATTCATTCATAGCTGTTCACTTCTTATGTTACAAAACCACAATACAAGCAAGAAGGATGCCACTTTGGTGGACTGTGAAAATTGGGAAAACCTGGGGTTCCTTAACGTACGCATAAACCGAAGTACACAGTACTCGAGCCTCCACTGAAAATGCGGCCGCACCATAATTCGTGATTTCGCGTGAAGTATGGACGAGCACTTATTCAGCGATATACGTTGCTTATGCTGCCGCTAATTATGAAGCTGATCAATCATGCCTGAGCGCTTTGTCATGGCTGCGCTCTTGAATCCCCCACTAAAGTGTCTAGCAATTGTCTGCTTCTGCCACGCAATATCGCATGTGTTAGTCCTCGCACTACGTGAAACTTCGGCAGCTTTACTTTTTCTTTCGAAACAGTTCACTACTGATATGACCTCGCGGCAAGACAATTTTTTTCCACTTAAAAGGCCACGTATTAACGTTGAAAGGAAACGGAACTGTAATAACCAGTTGTGAAAATACTCAACAATATGGAGTCAACATAGACACTGTAAACAGACACAACTAAATAACAAATGCAATGAAAGATATGGCAGGGAACAATGTATTGTCACTACCGCGTAAAATACAACTTCAAAATGGTAGCTTTTGGGACGTGCCACTCGGTAAAAAAATTATCAGGGCAAGTCGATCTGGGCTTCTTTTAAACAATGAACGGTATTTCTTTGGGCCCCTTGCTGCTGAACTCTTTACTCCATTGTCTTGTCCTTAAAAAGGAGTGTAGGACCGAGTGTCTCGTTGACAGGGTGAAAAGTTTTACGACCTTCCCCGCACAAGTGGCAAGATGGTAGACCATGGCGTACACTACATGCAGTTGCTCTAAACCTAAAACATCTCCGCTGTCAAAACTGAACTATTTGGTTTCCGCAATATGTGTTTTGCCTCTGCCATTCTACAAACCCTGTCCCGCTTTGAAATCAGTGCGTTATGGTCACATACATTCGCTATAAAATCTCTGTGCATAGCCCGCACAGAATCCTGGTTCAATCACTCTGTCCTATTGCCAAGCAAAACGTCACCGCAGTAGCAGGCAAACACCGCAAATGAACGTAAAAGTGCGCTTGGGTTGGGAACTCTCTCGCTGGATTCCGTGCCGACTGGTTGTGCCCCCGCGATCTCCGACGACAGCGTAGCTCTGGCCAACCGGCTCGCCCTCCACCGTCTTCTGACGCTGTGGAGCTCTCACTGAGTGGTGCCCCGTCCTCGGACTCCTTCGACCGTGTCCACATCTTTCTCTATCTCTACTTCTGTATGTGGGTGCCTGTATCTCTTTTCCTATCTTTTTTTCTATCCCTATCTCTTTTAATCCCTCCTTACCCCCATCTCTTGTGAGCCACTGTTGAGCTGTCGCACCATGATGCAGACAGTAACGGGGCTCACTTTTATCTTCTGTTTCTCTTTTGATAATCACTTAAGCGCGCTTGGCGGCGACCCCGCAACACGTGCCGTCAATATGTTATCACCAGAGCTCTTCACCGTGCCTACTAGGCGTGTCCGTTTAAACAATTTCTCGCATACGCACTGTAAGTGCCCCGCTGAGTCTGCCCCTCAAGTTACATCATTTTAATGAAAAACCCCCTACACTTATTTATTACGCCACAGGGAATCTTTTTACCCACGTTTGTGCAAGTTGCTGCCCGCCGTACCTTGACATCGTTACGAATGTTATTAGATCTTACACGAAACCGCATCTCAAAGCGACATAGTGTGAATTCTGCAGTGCAGACAGAATCTGCAATCAGAGAACAGTCGCCCTTGAAATTAATTACATCATTCACATGACGGGGGTTTGTGACAGTTTATTTAGGGTTACCGCCACAACGCTGCGTACACAGGCTGTCACTGGACGTTGCCCGTCGCCATCCAAGCGTCTCTTCGAACACGGTGCTTCCGCGCACAATCTATGGCGTGACGGGAACCGGGAAAGCGCATAATTGAGAGCTTTAGCGAGTCGCACAAATACCGTGCGCAACTATGGTGGCCCTTCTTCTCTCCTGCTCGTCTTGCTTACAGTGCGCCCTGGATTACATTTGATCGCAAAATAATGAGACAAGAATTGAAGACTACTAAACAAGCGTTCATGTAGAGTCGTCTTCTCTTTTTGTGTCTCGTCTTTTTTCGCTCAGATATATTTCTAAATGAGCCAACGTGCCGAAGAAACTATTTTAAGTGCCTTCCCAATCAACAGGTGCAGTGTAAACAATGCGGATAACCGGCCACAATAAGGCGTGACTACAGTAATTTTATAAAATGCTTTTGTAATGTTGGGGCACCTGTACTAAAACTTGGAGCAGCGAAAGGACATCTAACTCGTGAGGAGGAGAGGGAGGCTGTGGTCTCGTACCCTATTTGCGTTACGTGTTTTCGTAACTTGCTAAAAGTATTTCTCGAACGCAATGGACGTCAGACTCTGCCCAGGCGGCGCTGCGAAAAACGTCACCACTAGTACCCCCATCACCGCACCGGCCATGAATGGGTTGTGCGAAGAGAGCCGTCCGCAAGCGAACGTGCGTAGGCTCGCCTGTTTTGTTCGTATTGAGGTGCGGTTCCCTGAAAATCGGGGACCTCGCATGCTTCTTCCTTCAATCCAACGTCGCCTCAGATAAGTAACCAGCTCATCAAAATGAACTTCGGATACAATGCAAAAGATTTTTCAGTTATTTAAGCGTTCTGCAACTGGCAATTAGGTGCTAGCGAGCATCGCATCACATCGAGTTCGAGGCAAGCACTTTAACGTGCATTCTATAGCGCCTAAATGCGTTAAACTTGAGCATACACATGATGTCAAAGCGATGAAGTACATACACGGGCTATCTGTATTACGATGAATGGTACGAAGCTCGCTTTATCCGGCACGAATAACTCTGACTGAGTTTTGGCGAACCGCAGCAAAAACTGCTTTTGTTTGCTTTCTGGGGCTCAGCTTACACCTCGTGCAAATCGCCGACTGAGAAGTCACCGCTGCGTGCCTCGGTCGCCCTCTCTAGAGCCACTTACATCGACAGAGCCAGCCCACTACTTTTCGGAACGTTATCTTACTATCTTTTGTGAAAAGCACTAGCTTAATGTCTTGTTGCAGCAGGCCACACACAAAGCAGTCCCGAAGAAACTCGTCCAGAACACTTCCAAACTCGCAAGTTCGCGACGGTTCACGAAGCTCGCCCACAAACTCAGATAAGGACTTGCTTTGCTTTTGACGCCTCCGGTGAAACATCGCCCGCTCTCTAATAAAGGTCGGTTGCGGGGATAGTTGTTCGCTCAAAACTTTTTAAAAGGCAGTTCTGGAGCTGCTAATGACTTCAACACCCCGTACATCTTGAGACCGCCGACAGTCAAGAACTCGTGCCTCTTATCACTGTCGGGTACACGGTTGAGTATTAGGCACGACATAATGCGTTCTTCATACGAAGCCCATTAATGGTGCCGTGTGCTCAGATTTTGGTGCACGCTGAAGAACCCCAGGTGGTCGAAATTTTCGAAGCCCTCCACAACGGCTTCTCTCATAATCATACGGTGGTTTTGGAATGTTAAACCCCATAAGTCAATTAATCAGCTGCCCCTGTCTCCTGGCGAAGTGCGTTTCCACTGCCTCGGCCTCAGTCTTGATGAAAATCACCGGCTTTGCACACGGCCGAACAGACTGTTTTCTTCATCGTGCCTGAATTGGCAACACCTGCCTTCCCAAATAAAGAACGACGGCTTGAGAGCCTCATCCTCATCGTCAGTTCATTGAATAATATGTGGGGTTTAACGTCCCAAATCCACCATATGATTACGAGAGACGCCGTAGTGGAGGGCTCCGGAAATTTCGACCACCGGGAGTTTTTTAACGTGCGCCCCAATCTGAGCACATGGGCCTACAACATTTCCGTATTCATCGGAAATGCAGCCGCCGCAGCTGGGGTTCCCTCCCGTGACCTGCGGGTCAGCAGCCGAGTACCTTAGCCACTAGACCAGGGCGGCGGGGCTCATCATCAGTTGTTCCAACGTTGTTTTATGCGAAAAGGACCCTATGAGTTTTCTGGGAGCGAGTGACATTTATGGCCACAAGTTCGTCGTTCCGTGGCCCGGTCCAGATAAGCAGCGGGCGACATGCAGCGCATTTTTTTATTCGTTTCGTGCGCCTTTGCATTATCGACTTGTTCAAATGCGGCACTAGACCGGTCACCACAGAGCTCACTCAGACTCACACAGGAAGTATATTAATGCGATAGCCTTAAAGAGCTCGTTTCGTAGAAATTCAAGTGTCTGCGTCCACATCGTTGGTTCTGAGCGAAACATCATCATCTTGTGCGTGTCCAAAAAGTCGAGCAAGGTGCCAATAAAATAAATAGTTAAAATTATGGGTCATACTGAGGATCGAACACGGATTACCCACTTCAACACGAATACCAACTCACGGTAATGCACACCTCGTGCGCCAGGCAAATGAAAAAACTAAAACAGGAAAATGAACTATATACCGTGCGTCCGAGACAAAACGATTCAAGTTCCAAGATAGTAGTGATTCCTCTTGTTCATATTATGGCACTTCACACAGACTTGAGAAGATGGCAAAAAAATAAGGAGTACGAGTGGTGTTTGCAGCAGAAAACAAATTAGAGTGTGTGTACTTTAAGGTAAAAAAGATGTTTGAAAGCGAGAAAGGAGCAAAAAAAATTTAACGTGGTTTATCCACTTAAGAACCAATTCATACATTGCGCGAAAAATGTGGTATCTAGAGTTCCTATGACGTGTGGCCATGCTTACCAAGAGCAGAGTGGGAGATGCTGTAACACGAGACTAAGGGAACACTTGTCCAGCCTGAAAGGCAACCAGAGCACGCATTTGGCTGTGAATTATCAGGAATGTGGGTGCACAGCCCATCCTATCAGCGCAATCATATCGTTCAAAGACTGCAATAAAACAGCAAAAAAAACTATGGAAGCATATTGGATGGATAAATTAAAAGGAAATTGCATCATTCATGCTTTCATTGCCATGCTGGATAAAGAAATGTCATTCCTTTCATCATGTCATTCATGGCGATTTCTTATCCTTTCTAGTTATTTGCTAGATGTGCATTTTAATTAGTCTGCTGCTGTGAACGCGCTATTCTGAGGCGCCACTATAACAAATGCTTGCGACATGTGCGACTAATGTGTGCTAATGCGACAGCATTAAAGAGAACGTTTCGCATTGATTCCGACATCGACGTCATTGGTTGCGAGCAAAAAATCATCATCTTTACATGAGCGAAAAATAGAGAAAGATGCAAATAAACTAATAATCCATATTTCCGGTTCTAAGTGGGGTCAAAGCTGGGTCCTTTGCGTGGCAAGCTCAGCGACGCCTCATTTCTTTTTTCTTGAGCAGGGTGTTTATTAGGATGTGTGTTAAAACAGTACACAGTGTCACTCATAGTGGACCTGTTGCACTTCTATTGTGACAATAAGCCCACAAGGACTTCTTAGAAACTAGAAGGCTGAAGTCCTATAGGCTATGGAGAATTGATCATGTGCTGCACAAGAAAAATGACGAGGGTAAGCACCTCAACAAGATGGGGGTACCAGTCCGGCTGAAAGCCAAGTTCATCATAAACATCCTTTAAATGAAGTCATTCCGATGAAATGTGTGCGTGAAGGGGGTATAGGTTCTGCATTTCGGTACCACATATGTCTTTTCCACAAACCATGTATACCGATAAGGAGAAACATATTTTACGGCACTTCATGAAAAGATGTTGGCCTAAGTCAACAAACAGTATACAAAATAACTACAAAATTGTTGTGCACAGTTCAATGGAAGACATCTCAGAATACAATGGCGTCTTTACAACTTAAGAAACAATGCTGTATTGTTTTAGGTACGCCATAGATACGGCAATTACCCATGGAGACGAAAATACCTTTTCTTTAAAACGAAGCTTTGGCAGGTAGTGTTTCAGAGTGATGTTTATAAAATGTTTTTCCATTTCGAGATATGTATACACTTTTCGCACCCCATCATGACTTTGACGATCAAAGTATAGTGAGTGGTACAGCCCCGCCTTTGCTTGTAAGTTATTGAAAGAACCTTTCATGTTTTACGAACACACGCGTCCAATATACACGCTTCACAATACAACGTATATTAGATCCGTAATAACGTGTGATACATGCGCACATTACCATCGGGTGTCACTCCATCATTTAAATCCAGCCACCACTACAATAGGCACACACTACTACACCCTTAAGGCCGCGTAGTGGATGCATAGTAAGTTTGAAAAGGTTTCATGCATGGTGTTTGACGTTCACACTATTGTTCGCACAAGTGTTTGAAGTTCGCACTAGGAACAGAATATCACTATCGCGTTCAACTCTAAAGGCGAAGCTCAAAGGTCCCCCAACTTGTTTTTCATGAGATCGCGCAGTTCAAGTTGGCTACTTGAACCGATGTATTTTCAAATACAAACCAGTTATTAGATTGCTCTCATTTTTTCATGTCTTTTCATTGTCCTTGTTGTCTCGTGCAAAGTGGCCAAACGATGGTCTCTTGATTATTGACAGCAGTTGCACCGTTTAAGGTTAATGTGTTCACATTGGCCCTTAGTGGTACACCTACATCATAACATGTAACATTCATGAATAATGACTGAATATTGATTAAACATGCCATAGTGTTGATGAATACCAATAGTTTCTGCGATAGCAAGTGGTGGCAGTGGAGCCAAATAAAATAGTGTGACAGCCGGAAGAGCTCACTGATCGTACGCTACACTTTGGCTGACGTTGTGAACTCGTAGCATATTGAATTTTTCAAATGTCCTTGTTCAACTAGAGTGAAACGCAATGCACGTTGTGTCTTTCGTGTTGGCTGTCCAAGATATTTCACTGGGCGAGCGTAAGTGAGTTACATCTACACGGAGTTACATCTATAGGGGGCAAGATGTATTGCATGCAACGTGTTCAAATTAATAGACCCCAACCTGAATATGTTACTGTTACTGTGGCACTCCCTCTGGACTCAGTTTTGGGGCCTCCTAGGGTACTTCAATGATATTTTTCAGGATGTTCGTGGCAAACTGCGGCTGCATGCGCACGAGTGTGCGATCTGCCATTGCATAAGATCTGCGTCAAGTGATGTATACTTACAATCCAATTCAGACTGCATGTTGCAGCGGTGTGTTTGGTGGCGTGTATCTGTGAATCTTAGTAGGTATACAGGCGTCTCCTTCAATCACGAACGCGACCCATACCTGTTTGATTTAACATTAGACACCGCCTTGATAACGCTAATAACTGTGTATATTACAGCGACATTCTGTGGAATGTTAAATTTTGTTCAAGGAAACTTCCGCTTAGCTCTTCCCAGAATCAGAAAATAACGTTATGTTTTAAACGTCAGACCAATATTATAGTACGCCCTTGTGGCTTGAAACTCGCAAACTGAAACCGTATCTAACATACTCGAGCTAATGCAAAACCGCGCAGCCCGTTTCAGCGGACTACCTACAACTTCACGTATAGTGTTACTTCTCAGAAGAATAGGTTGGGATAAGAATTACAGACTACACGTAGAAAAAAAAACTTTAGCTTGCAAATGCTTCGGATAATTTGTCCGGCGTGAATAAAATAGATAAATATCCTAACGTTTTCTTCCCCACTTCTTATCCTACAGAAGTGACCGCTCTCTAAGTGTAAGAGAAAGTTATTGCAGAACAAGCGTCTACCAACGCTCGTTGTTCTCACACGCGATCTCCCAGTGCATTCAGCTTCCATAGGATATTGTTCACTGTATCACTGAATTATCGTTCAGAGACATACTCTTACACGCATAGATGCACCTTCATTTTTCTGTTCTAGAGGGGAAGCACCTTAGGTTCGACTCTTGTCCCTTCGACGTCCGTTGTCCTGGCTTGCACACACTGGGAGCACCAGCCACAAGTGCGCCGATTGTATACGTATAAGATGAGAACGATGATCGTGGGTTCACTCGTGGCACGCTGTTTCTTTCGCTGCTGCACCCAAACAGCAATAAAACGCGCTCGCACCCGGCTGTCTCTGTTTCATAATCATGGAGTGCACTTCGTTAACAAAGAAAAGAGGGGGTTATTGATCCCCCGGAGCTTCGCCCAGTCGTCATCATTCTGTTCGTAGATATGCTGTTGTTTTTTGTGTTAATATTTTTTCATGGTTATTCTTCTGATGTAAGACTATATGTTACCCTGTGTGTTCCTCCCTGCAATAATGCCCTTTGGTGGTGCAGCTAATTTAAATGAACAAACGAATAAAAAACATGGCTGGTTGTCCCGTTTTAAAAATCGGTGTAACACGAAATGAAAACTTCTCCTTACAAAAATGGTTTAGCGCTTCCTGTATATTTACATAAGAGAGCTTCTGCATTGTCTGATAGTGTTTTTCAGCAAAATTTAAGCACCGTTTTTCGTAAATGCATCCGCGTTGACGCTTAACAATACAACTCCATCCCGAAGAATGACGTTCATGACTAATCACTGAATAATGATTAAGCATGCTCTTCTGCTAATGGATGCCTGTGGTAGCACTGGTAGTTAACGGTGAGAGCGGAACGAAGAAGATGAATTTTTTTGTCTTTGCCCTTTGAAAGTTATTTTTAGACGTCGTTTTCGTGACGGAAGTATGTCACCTAAATCTTGTTTGACCCAGCACAAAATATTTATGTGTTAAAAGCAGGAGCATTTCAGAACTATTTTTAGTATGAATAGATGCTTTGAGGCATGCCGGTGCTTTGGGTAAGGTAACCAGGTGGCGTTGCGTTGATGCGATAATTGCAGTTATTCTATTGTAAACACACATAAAAAATGGGCACGTAGAAATGACGCATTGAAGGATGTTGTAGCGAATGTCACGGCCATCATGTTTCGAGAATCGCTATATGTGATACGATTACCCAATATTAAGAGAATTGAATGTGTTGTCGTTAAGGTGTTATTTTATGAGCTACATATTGTTATTGGGGATTTTACCGTCCACCTAATTGTGGTGATGAGTTTGTGGAACAATTAAATGAGTTTTTGTGTCAGTATAAAACGAGTAGTCGCAACGTCTTAATCGGTGGCGAATTTAATTTTCCCGTGATAAATTCGTCGGATGAATTTCCACATGCCATCTCTGCTGCATCTGTATCTTTTCTTGATGTTTTGCTGTTCCATGACATGACGCAGCTTGTGGAAACGCCCACTCCTATTCAAAACGAATCTAGCACAATTTTAGACCTGTTTCTTGTTAGTATAGGTATATATAACCGCAGTCCGGTAATAGAAATTTACGACGGCATTTCGTACCATAAAATTGTGTCATTAAGCTTTCAACTGTACTATGCGAAAATGCCTGATAAAAAGACCATTCTTGTACCCGCATTCTCGCGTGCTAGTGATGTGGACATAATAGATGCTCTTGATCTTTCTTTTTCCGATTTCCCAACGCTTTCTAAAGAAGGTGAATGTTATGTTGAGCGACTGGGGTGCTTTTTCAAAGACCTAGTAATTAAATGTATCCAAAACTTTGTTCCTCACAAACGCAGGGTATTAAACCGGTCTAGCCCCTGGATTACGAATGAAATTGTACGCCTAGGGCGCAAGCTAAAGAAGGCAAGAAAGCGACTAGTAGAACGACTATCATTGTCTGGACTTGATAATATATCAGAGATGCGTCACACACTAAAAGCCAAATTGAAAAGTGCAAACGAAAAATATCAAGCGAGGCTTTGACAAACTTTCTCTTGATGTCACCAAATAAGTTTTGGCAATATCTTTCACCCAAAAAAAGTCCAGTATCAAGCTTATCTATTAACGGTGATGTTAAAACTGACAAGAGAGAAATGGCAGGGGCGATGAATGATTACTTCTGTTCGGTGTACACGCATGATAATGACGTTACCCCTGATTTCATCACCTATGACACCATGCCACCAATCGATAACGTTTGTATCACTAAAGGGGTGTCTTGTCGCTTCTGCTTAATCTCAATACAAAAAAGTCACCGGGCATTGATTCTGTCCCTAACGCCTTTCTGATACGGTATGCTGAATAGAATGCCAAATACCTATCCTTGATCTTTAAATCATCTCTCCTGCGCGCTGAGATTCTGAGTGATTGGAAGCACGCTAAGATCACTCCAGTACCAAAAACTGATAACCATTCGCTTGTATCCTCGTTTAGGCCTATCTCCTTGCTATGCACTAGTGTCAAAATTCTAGAGCATATAATATTCAAACATGTGTTTATGTTTGTGAAAAGAAATAACCTAATCACGCTCCTTCAGCACAGCTTTCGAAAAGGGTATTCTACAATTACCCAGTTTATTGAGACGTTTCGTGACCTAGCAGCAGCGATCGATAAGAATGGTCAAGTAGATGTTATATTATTGTATTTTAAGAAATGTTTCGATCGTGTGAGTTACCAGAAATTACTAATTAAGCTCAAACCTGATCTGAAAAATGAGAAATTACTTGTATGGATAACTGCTTATCTTTCAATGAGGAGCCAATGTGTCGCCATAGATGGCGTCACCTGGACTTCCGCCCCCGTGAAATCGGGTGTGCCTCAAGGGTCAATTTCGGGGCCGTTGTTTTTTCTGTTATTTAATAATGATATTGTGCTAAACTTGCCCGTAAAAATAAAGCTTTTTGCGGACGATTGTATACTATATCAGCAAATTTATAGTTACAGTGACCAAGAATTTTTAAATACTGCACTATCAACGCAACAAACGCGGTGTGAAAACTGGAAGATGACAATAATTTATAAAAAAAAACAGTAGCAATGCAAATTACGCGTAAGGAACAGCCGCTTTTGTATGCCTATCACGTCAATGGCCATGCGTTATGCGAAGTCACTAAACACAAATATTTAGGACTCATACTCACATCAGACTTTAACTGGAATGAACACATAGAATATATTGAAAGAAAGGCAATTAAAAAAAGCTTGATTATTTGTGAAGGAGGCTTGTGAATGCGACACCACACATCAAACTTCTCCCGTACAAAACTTTCATTAGACCAGCATTAGAATATGGAGCTGCAGTGTGAGATCCCTTTACTGAGTCCAATATTAAAAAAATAGAAATGGTCCAAAGAAAATTTGCCCGAATTGTTTTTAATTGTTACAGTTGGCTCATTTCCCCTTCACGTCTACTAATTAAAGCGGATCTCGAAAAACCACAGGAGAGAAAAAGAATGGAGAGGCTGAAGCTTTTTTACCTCATTTTCCACAACGAAATTGGTATCGACAAAACAGTGCACATTACACAAATAAGTGAATATGCTGTGCGCTCACATCATTCAAAGAAAGTTTTAGATTACGTAAACCGTACAGACACATTCAGGTTTTCATTTTTTCTAAGAACTACCCGTGAGTGGCATTGCCTATCACCCGATGCTGTTCAGTGTCCAACAGTTGATTTATTTCTACATGCTCTCAATAACCACTAACAGTTTTTTTTTGTACAGTCATGCAGCCCAGAGTTACGCAATGCTTCCATTTTTTAGTTCGTTTCAGTCAGCAAAGCTATGTCATTGTTTTAATGTTTTTCTTTAGTTTTTTTTTATTAATAATAAAGTATTGGATTGTAACCACTGTCAGTATGCTGTGTGATGTCAATTATGTTTGGTAGTGAACATTTCTGTATGCCCATTCCTGCTTAAGACCTGGTAAGCAGGTCAGGAGTAAATAAATAAATAACTTACGCATTACCCTTGAGTGAGCGCACTGTGAAAGAACAGTGGTAATAATAAAGGGTGTGTTCTCAAAGCATGGATCCGCTTGTCAGCGCTGCCGTGCTGCAGCCCCTCTGCAAGCCCGAAACTCTGGACTCCGTTACCGCGCTTGTTTGTTCATTTCCTTCTTCTTCTTTTCATTTTTCTTTCTTTTTTTAATTGTTTCTTTCTTAACAAAGTGCACTCCATGAGCATGACTGAGAGAGCCGGGAGTGAGCGCGTTTTATAGCTCTTGGGGCGCCGTAGCGAAACGAACAGTGTGCCACGAGCACACCCACCATCATCGTTTTATTGCACCTACGTTCCGCACGGTCGCTGTCAACGCTCACAGCGCGTGCAATAGCACTAACACTTAGGCGAGTTGGTGTGGGTTCATAGTTCAGATCGGTGCAAGCACGCGACACACAAAACGATTAAAACACAAGGACGGGCGTGAATAAACATTAGTTGAGAATCCGGTGCCCGTCATTGTGTTTTCATCGTTTTGTGTTTCATGTTCCTGTGCCGTTCTTAACTATGAGCACGTGCAAGCCAGGTCAAGGGACATCTGAGGGACAAAGCTCGACCCTAAGGCGCTTCGCCCCTAATATACGCTCAAGACAAAGTACACTACACGTGCTAACGCTCATAATTACGAACAAAACCCATGGTCAGTGAAATCAGCAAAACTATTCAGTTTGAAGCTGGTGAGTGGTTGATTAGAGAAGCTGCTAGTTAAGTTGGACGAACTACATAGAGGCTTGACACTTAAAGTAGTAAACGCGGAATCGCTCTTACGGCGAGAGAACACCGGCGGCTGGGCGATGCGTCAAGAAGGCTGGACCGGCTAAGCCACTCGATGCACAGCTCGGTCCCGTCGCCAGACAGCTGTTTGTTGCCTATCCCTGCTGAAACCCGCGGGCCTTGGGATAACGTTTCCGATCGAACGGCAACGGTCCTCACGGACGGAAACGCGGAGGCGGGAAGATCCAGACGGTTAAAGTCTTCTCAGCTCGGGTACGAATCTCGACGGCCCATCTTCAGCGAGCTTTCATACTGGGCCTTCTCCTATACAGGCCCAGTAGGAAAGGAGCTAAGCCAAGGAACTGAGAGCCTTTATCAGAGGTGGGCATTGGGATTCAAACCGAAAGTGGCGCCATCATTCAGAGAATGGGCGGGATTACTGTGCTGGCCATGATCTAAGAGTCGCTCGGGCATAACAATCAAGTCATTGCTAAGATTTCAACCAAGACCAAAAACATGATAAGGTTGATTGATAGATTGTCAATATGGTTGATTGGGTGAGTTGGTGTTACATGATTTTTCGAAATGAGAGCGCACTACGTAGACGTGGACAGGATAGACAGGAACAAGTGATTCCTGTCTATCCTGTCCGTGTCTATGTAGGGCGCTCTCATTTCAAACAAATGATTAATAGGGTTGCAAAAAGAAGGAGAGGGGGACTCAGAGAGGACATTTTATTACACCTCTTTCATGCATTTCTCATGAGTCATATTACGTAAATTGATGTCATGCACTCTTGGTGTGGATTAGAACACAATAAGCTGCAAACTCTGATTGCAAAAAGCACAAAGAGGGTGTTGGGCATCCCTACGTGGACAAGAACCGAACGGCTTATGCACACTCAAAGTACTACGAAGGGCATCACAGGAGGAAAAAGGCCACGTTACCCTTTAAAGTGTTCTTTCACTCTTGCAGAACATCAGAAAGAGTGAAATTCATTTTCACTCTGTATGAAACCAGAGATTGAAACAGCTTTCTACTCTTCCTCTCTTTGAGAGAGGGAAATGCTCATATACTCTTCAGGCATGAGAGAGTAAAACGCAATTATACTCCTGCCCTTGATTACTTCTACATGCGTCAGCACGCCGCGAGTGCTTAGACTGCCTAATAACCACGCATATACTCAGTAAAGGTACTGAATTTGTTCGTTGAGGCGTTAGAGACAATTAGTAACAGAACAGCATTTTCATGCGCGCACCAGTGAATTTCAGCCACCGCCTCTTTTATTTCTCAACACACTGGAAGGCACTTGGAACTCTTATTATCCATATTTTAAGCTTTGGGTATGTGTAGTGATTGAAATAAGTGAATACTATCTCATTCATTAGGTCGCAATTGAAACTCAACGCAGACGTCTGTGACATTCTCCTCATATTACTATTCATGTTTCTCTCTACGTCCATCACACACGGGGGATAGTACCGTAATCCTAACCTACGATAAGATACAGTGAATTCTTGTGACTTCAGTCGTAGAAGGTAAACAAGAATGACCGAAAATATGTCAAAGGGGGTGAAAAAAACTAAACTGTTTTGTGTAGACTTCACAAGCGTGATGTTTTGTATACATAAATTACTAACCACTTAGCGAGTCAGTGCAAATGACGTTCATACAATTTGCTGCGCTGATCTTCAAGTTTCTACTGTAAAAAACGTGTAGGATAGACGTCTTAATCTAATGAAGCACTATTCAAACACAATAAACATGTTAGCTACTGTCCGGCTGGTTTTGAGGAGTGCAGAGACACTCAAGTCTATGCGTCTCAACGAAAAATTGCAAACATGTCACCAAAACTACTTATGATATAAAGAGATAAACGCCTAATTGCCATCTGTCAGTGTGGTGTAGTGGTTATCGTGGCGAACTAGAAATCTGCAGTGCGTTTAGAGGTTGAAGGCTATCATTACTATTTCTTTATTGTAGTGTTCGTATTTAGCTATTCTTACAATCTGCGCGTGCGGAGATCCGTGAAAAACAATTAAAAAGCCCAATTTCAGCTTCAGTTCTGCAATTTTTTTCGTGAAGTGTACTGTTACTCTCTTATGTGGGGTCATGCTACTCTGTTCAGGTAGAGTGCTTTCACCTGTTCGGAGGGAATCGCTGTACTCTGTCTCAACAAGAGGTGATTTACTTTGGGCAAGACAGTGAAATATATAACGAGACAGTACCCTTCCAAAAAGAGTGCCCAGCACTCTCTTTGTTTTTAGAGTGCAGCTGAGGGTTCATAACACCTTGGATGAGATTATTGAAGCCCTAGAGACTACGTAGCTGGTACGTCTGTCGCCTACGCCGGTTGGCAGGCAGATTCTGTCTGTCCTAGATCTCAGCTCTGCGCTTGCGGAGTATCGCTGTCTTCAACTGCCGTAGGAACATCGTGCTGTCATCAAGGTCTTTCCCTTTCTGCGAAAGGTCTATCCTTAGCACAACGTAGGCAGGTGCCAGGCTAGGGCCATCACGCTTCTTAAAAGCATTAAGAACGATTCTAATTCAGTGCAATTTGTGGAGGCCGCTCAGTATGGTCGCTCGGCTACATATTCAGTTATTTCCGTCAATCACGTGGGTGTTATTATCAATGCTGCGTCAGTTAGGGACTATACTCTCTCAAGAGCTGAATAGTTGGCTGTAGCATTTGCCCTTTTGGACGACGGTAGATCGCAAATAGTCACCGACTCAATGTCAGCGGTCAGGGCTTTCGCCTCTGGTTTGGTCTGTGTTGAAGTGTTCAAACTACTTTAAATAGGACACTTGCTCCACGTACCATTACCTAGTTTCCAGCACATCTCGAACCTCTACAGGACTCTCTAGTAAACCTGAATGGCATTGCTCACTCCCGGCCGCGCACATTAACCCTCCGCGTTGGGGAGGACGTAGCTCCACATGTTGGCAGTGGTATGTTTAGGGACGCTTTACTTATATCACCTGAAGTGGCTAAACACTACCAGTTGAGTAGGCAGTCATTTGCTCCACCACCCAGCTATTCGTCAGGCGATCACGTTTAGAATGCTCCAGGCCACTTGCAATTCAAGTCTATGATTCCTCAGCATATTGGCCTCAAAGGCTTTTGACTCTACGTGTCCTAATTAGGGTGAGGTTAGTGCCTTCAAACAGATACTCTGGCAGCACCCCTCATTACGAGGCCCATGTCGGCTGACAGAAAAGTATTGGGACTTTGCCTTACGAAGTACGGAGTCACTACCGCAACTACGGGCTGTTCAGAGAGCCCTTGATGTGCCGGTGAGGCTAGGCCTCCCCGATCCTACGTTGGAGTGGCCCGCGACGTTGCTATAAAAGAGTAGAGTTTCTCAGGACGCAATAAAGTTATCTGTCTGTCTGTCTGCCTGTCTGTCTGTCTGTCTGTCTGTCTGTATGTATGTATGTATGTATGTATGTATGTATGTATGTATGTATGTATGTATGTATGTATGTATGTATGTATGTATGTATGTATGTATGTATGTATGTATGTATGTATGTATGTATGTATGTATGTATGCATGTATGCCCATCCATCTGTCCTTCCGTTTATCCGTTCCGCTCACCCCGTCCTTTACAATTCCTACTGCTCTCGGGGACACTTGTCCAGTACTAATCGGTTCTGTTCGAATTTCGTGATCTTTTCTTACTGGGTGATTAATACATGAACCCTTTGCCCTCGCGCTTTCGCAGCCATGTTAATCATAGTCGTCTCCTGCCAAGCTTGTGCCTGCGCGTGCACGTTTTTTGTTTTCGTGTTGTGCAGTTTTCAGCCTAGCAACCTTTAACCGTGCACTATTCAAACGTGCACCACTCATCTAAGTGACCGAGGCTCAGCTGTTAACGTGCCCGCCATCTGTTGCCGCTGACGGAGAGGTCATGGGTTTGAGTCCCATTGACGCAACTTTTTTATTGTGTTAGTGTTTTCGGTGTCATTACTGTAATTGATATAAACAAAAAAGTCTTTGTGTACCCCACAATAAAACCCTTTCAGGTTAAAAAACAAAGAACATGTTGTGCCTATGCCATCTTACAAAATTTGACCGCCATGCACTTGCTTACAATGACGCTCCACGCCTACACATCACTTTGGCAACTTGTAAATGCTATTATACGCGGAGCTTTACTTACACTAGATCTGTTAAGCAGAGCACAGAAAATCAGGGATAAACAATGCTTCGAATGACGCTCTGGTATACGAATACACTAGTGTTCCGGGAAGCTTTTGGTTCTCTGAAATTGCAGTCGATCATAACGTGCATTGTTGCTTTGCACCTGTTACAATCTGACGTGCTTTCATATGGTGGCTGGAAGGTGCAATAATTGAAAAAATAACAGTGATCTTTTGTTTTCTTAGCAACAATAAGTGATCGTAGGTATTCGGGTTACACCCTTAGTCATTGAAGGCATGCTTTTCTGCGTCAGTGTATTCATGTTTAAGTAATAAATATGTTTTTTTGAACGACCGCTTAGTCCGCGAAGGAAGCTGTTTGCTGCGAAGAGGGTTCAACGATCATGGATGGAAGCCAAATACCTACGAGCATTCAATACTGCTGGCAAGACAAAATGTCACTTTTATGTTTTCTGGTAATGTACCCTCCATCCACAATTTCAAAGCACGTCAGGTGTGACAGATTGGAAACAACAATGCAACTTATGATCGACTGTTTTTCAGAGAACCCAGAAATTAACAATACACTACTGCTTTCATATACCAAAGAGTTAGCGACACTATGTATTCCAAGCAATGTCCATCGCTTTAAGATTCCATCTTTCCTTCAACATTTACCTTGAAACATTGAACAAATGTGAGTGCTCTGCTTTACAAATCTACTTTAAGTAAAGCTTCACGCATAATCGCGTATCCAAGTTCCCAAAGTTATGCGTAAACGTGGAGCGTCAGGGTAAGTAAATGCATGGTTGTCGAATGTTGTATGAGGGCATGGGAACAAAAATTAAGGGGTGGCATGATAGTATGAAAAAAAAAGAGAGCTTTTTTCCAAGGAACAGTTAGTTTCCTACTGGCGCTCAGAATGACGGTATTCTTGATACAACTCAAAAAGTTTGTTGAATGAAGTCTGTGCTCATTCGAGACTTTAATTCGTATCATGTATCTTGGGAGTACCACGCAAACGCATCCGGTAAAATACTGTTGATTTAGATAGTAAAATACAACTATACATGCGTAACTTTCAAAGTAGTTACGTTTGTATTGTAGATTTATTTTATAGTTATAATTCATTAGCGCATACCCTGTGAACTCTACCTAACTAATGGTTGATATGGCAGCTAATAGAGATCATTGCCTTAAGTGAGTGACATTAAATATTTCTGGGTCTTGTTGGATTATCAGACTCATGCTTTTGTACACTATACAAAATTGACAAAAAGTTAGAGTCCCCACTCCCTTCCCCAGTTAGCCTTTTCTACTTTGACTAGTTCTCAAAAGACAATGAAGCCATGAGCCTTTGTTTGATCCTAAAATGCTCTATGAAAAACACAGTTACTGTAGTCTCAGCAAACGTGAACTTAGTAAGTGTCTGGTAAGATTCCGATTGCGAACGAGAGTACAGGATCAGAAAGGCCACAAGAAAAAGAATGCTCAGTAATCAGTGCCTTAATAATGCTTAGTATAAGTTTCCCAAAGCTTTGTTTAAGGGAACTATTTTGTTGGTGAAAAGTAAACGAGACGGAAGCTGTTGAGCATTTTTCTAAAAAGTAGCAAAGAACAGCTCATTTCAGAATCCATAGGTTTCGTATTACCCTTCCTGCGTTCATAAACGTAAGGTCCTTTGTGTAAAAGCAGAAAAGTTCACTAATTTAATGAATGGAATTGCATTGAGATTACAAATCTTCATTGGTTGGTACCAGGATCCTGGAACGGCTTTATGGTCTCCCATAGTAGAGTGCCTAGTACTCTCAATCGTTAACCACCTTTCTAAACACACAAACGTCCTTTACCCCTCAATTACAAATATTCTTCCCGAAACCTTTCTGCGTAAATTATTTCGTTGGCCTAATGATAGCACAATGTGCACCCTTTGTTCAATCTTTAGCCAATTCAGCTCCAGGTCCAGACCGCATGTCTACAGGCATGTCGAAAATGTTATATGAGGTGTCTTCTCAATTCCTCTTTTATAGTGTCAAGCCCTCACTCGGAAAAGAGTGGGTTACTTTAGATTGGGAAGTACCAAAAATAATTATACGAATTAAGAAACAAGGAGCAGATACGCACACTCATAGTATAAGACCTATCGCACTAACTTCGCATGTCATAGAATTACTTGAAAGAGTACTTTACATCTGAATAATTAAACTCATAAGAGATAACTCAATGTTGAGTCCATGTCAGATAGGATTCAGAGCTAGAAAGTGTGAACCTGTATCGAGCTTGCTCATCACAGCGTTATTTCAGATTTGGAAAAGAAATACGACAACCACCCCCCTAAATTTATTTAAAAAGATATCTTTCCGCAATGTATTATGAATTGGTTGTACGAGCTTCTGAAGTATGAGAATTTCTATTGCTCTCAGCGTGAATTATCTCCAGTAAAACGTAACCAGTCTAGAGAGTTCCTCAAGGTCCGTCGTCTCTCCCGTTTTATTAATATTTTTAGGAGAACTTCATCCGCCATAGTGTAAGAGTGGTTATGAGGCTCCGCTGCTAACCAGAAGGTAGCGGGTTTGATTACGGCAGTGGCGGTCGCACTTCGATGGAGGCGAAATGGTAAGAGGCCCGTGTACTGTGCGATGTCAGTGCACGTAAAGAACACCAGGTGCTCGACATTTCATGGTCCTTCACTACGAAGTTTCTTATTATTATCTGTTGGTTATGGAACGTGAAACTTCAGGTAATAATAAAATAATTGTAATTAATATTATTAGTACTATCATCACCATTATTATTATTATTATTATTATTATTATTATTATCATTATTATTATTATTATTATTATTATTATTATTATTATTATTATTATTATCATTATTATTATTATTATTATTATTATTATTATTATTATTATTATTATTATTATTATTATTATTATTATTATTATTATTATTATTATTATTATTATTATTATTATGCGCCAACGAAATTGTGCTGACCTATCATTTCTTTACATTGTTGTCCATGGTATGCTGTACTGCCTCTTAATATTCCGCGTAAGTTAACCCAAGGGAATCGAGCATTTCGTGTACCTGCCAACTTCTTTCAACACTCTACTGTTCACAGAATGCAAAGTCCATACATTGTTAACTTTCACGATCTTGATGTTTTTCACAGTCCACTGTCTTTGTTTTACCTCAGCTTTGCTCTGCCTTACCATAGATTTCCACAATGCACATATTCTTGCATTTCCGTCTTTCAGGAAGGTTTCTACATAGTTTTGTTTATTCCCCTTTATTTTTAACTACCCTTCTATGGCCAGCGCATTGTATTTTCATTCTCCTCATTTTCCACTCGTTTCTTTTTCTGTGTGTATTTTCACTCTTTATATCATTTTTCTGAGGAACATTTGTATTTAGTTGATGATTTGTGATGTTCTTTTGTTTATTTGTTGTTTAGTGTGTACTTGTATTGTTTTACTTTGCGTGCGCCTAAGACCTCCTGATTTTTCCAGGGCAAGATAAATAATTGATTGATAAATGGTTGATTAGTATTATTACGCTGAGCCCCGTTTCAAAATAACGTTCCGATCCACTCCAGATGCGAATAATGGTGCACTGCATGCAAACGTGTCAAATTTATGCGGCGTGATTCCAAGGCAATCATTATTACAATAAAAAATGAAGAAGTGTTTTGTGTGGCGCCAGCTTCAGTAATTAGGAATAATGAGCCTGCGAATAAGTACATAAATAAAGTGTATTTAGTCAGCGCAAATTTGCATAAAAAATAAAGTATTAGACAAGTGCAACCACTGTTTTTTTTTTTTTTCATTCATTTGAAGCGAAGAAAAACGAACACTTGAGGTGGTTCCTGCAACGAGGCACGTTGACTGGACGTCAAACAAGGTAGTGTCACCAGCAAAGTGATCATCTTCAGCATTAAGCAGCATATATAAGCTAAATGGCTGATATTTGTTCACTCAGGAAGCATGCACAAATCTGCACCCCGCGTATAAATCTATTCGAATAAACGTGTGGTGCCTGACTTGCCTCTAAACGTAATGTGTAGAGTTGTGCCCGCTGCTACTGAAGGGGATATGTATATGCAGTTGACATATTTATCTGTGTGATAATGCCACATTCTTTCCTTGCGCTTTGTTGCCGTCTTGTTGCACTGCAAACGCTGCCCTGCGCAAACCACGCCAAATGATCACGAACAATCGAGACACTCATCCAACCTTCCGATGCGATTACTCACCTAAAGCGATCATCACAGCATCTACAACTTAATGTTGGTGCTAGCGATAACGCTGAAATATTCGGCGACACTTGTGTAAATGCCGACGCGTTTTGCAGCTTCTGAGTTGATCGATGGCCGACCCCATGCTCGCCGCTATCAGTTCCAATGTTCATCGCTGTCTTCCCACTTTCCGTTCACCGGCCACAAGTTCAGCCAAATAAGGAGTTTAATCTTGGACCTACACTTAGCTGGCTTTATCAGCGTCATGACCCCGTCACAATAATAATTCAATACACGAAACGTTAGAAGCATATTTAGGAACTTTAGAATCATGATTTGCACAGATTAGAATTCCGACGTTAGCAAAAATTCTGTGACCGTTTTTGAAGCTCTCATTAGCATTTCACTTCAGAATCATCAAAAAGTAATTACCGAAAACAACTTCGTAAAATACTATTGAGTACTTTATGATGAACAACAAGCTTTCGAAATCACAATAAGCATATTTGGTATAAGGTGACACGCACTTATAAAAAGAATAACAAGCTTTGTCGACATCCTACTGGCCTACATGGATACATCTTCATTATAGTTTATCTCTATGTATATTCGCTATATTATTCTTGAATTCAGTGTGTTTTTTTATCTGGCGGCTGGAATACAAAAATAACCGCGTGGTTCTGTTAGACAGGGAGAAGATCTTCGCATTGGCCTATATCGATAAAAAATTTAGGGTGAACGGTGTTTTCTGTCAAGAAGCCCGAACTTTCCCTCTAGCATGTGGATTCCGCAAAATTATCATCAAAAATTCTAAAAAAAGTTAACGCATCTTCACTAAGACTACTTCAGTTTGTATTCATGTCTGAATTAAGAACATTTTTGTGAGCCGTGGTCTCTATAGTATAGTATACAAAACTCAAGTTTTGTTGCGGCATCTCTCATAATCATATGGTGGTTTTGGGAAGTGAAACCCTACTTATCAGTCAAGTTTTGTTTGCGTAAAAAAAGCTAAAACCTTTAAATATTACATGGTATTGTTTCAGATGACAATTAATTGGCCAACATAAAATTGAATTCGATAATACCTTTCTACTTTATATCAATAATTATTAGAGTTGATAAATATATTACCTAAATTGCAAAGTGATAACGTACTTTCCTACTAATAAATCTATGTGTTACTATGCTGCTAATGCATCCATTTTTTTTTCAGAATCTTTACCGATGTCTTTTTTTGCATCTACCTAATTATATTCCTATATTTGAGGCAGTGTTTGTATAGCAGTTATTTTAGTCCTTCAAAAACTTTCAGTAAATGATTGCGCAGATATAGTACCGATCAATGTCTATACGTGGACCTCCTACTTCAGCTTCTTCTTCTTCCAAGTCTTCTATTCTGAATTCATTCATATTGTATATCCCTCAAAACTTGAATACAGCACGATTGGTATGGGTTCCTGGTCACTATGGCATTGTAGGGGTGAATATCCTTAGGGTGTCAGTCGTTTCCATCTAGTTATATGTTGCAGTCAAGGAAGTTTTTCCTTGGTTGTAGTAGCCACTTCTAGTCAGATTTCGGAGTTGCTCACTAGATGGCGTGTTCTAGTGTGATAACTCATCCCCTGATGAAGGGAGGACCCCTCCCGAAACTGTTGGGAAATAAATATATTTATCCTTGTTGACAACGCTCCCGTTGTGTCATATCCCATATCTTCACGAAGACTAACTGGCCCATTGAATTATTACTCCCAATATATATATATATATATATATATATATATTATATATATATATATATATATATATATATATATATATATATATATATATATATTATATATATATATATATATATATATATCAACACGTGTGTGTACAGTTGCTTGATAAATGCCCGAGTATGAAAATAGCCCAAAGGCTTAGTAGGAAGAGCTTTCTCTGGAACAACCAAGGTTATGGCAGCTGCTGTTATACAACTATGCAGCTCATTTTCTTTGTACATAACAATAAAGTTTTGTACAATCAAACCACGAGGGCACGTAGCCAAAATGTGGCGCGCCAAGCCCATGCCCCCCCCCCCTCCCACGATATTTTTTTGCCATGGCATACAGAGCAAAAAATGATCATTCAAACAAGTCCTCCCAGAAATGAAGGAGTTGCCCCCCCCCCCCTCCTTCAAAAAAAATTATCGTGAAACGAGGCTCTCCGTGAACGCGTCCTCGCTGCACGGATAGTTTGCAATCTGAGCCGATACCAGCCCCCGCTGACCCCTTTGCCACCGTATTGAATGTGCGGCCAGCTGAATAGATCACAAGGTTTGAGCTAGTGCTGCCAAAGCAGTGAAGCGGAAAGAGGATCCGCTTTCACGTGGTGTGAAAATCAGTGTCTGGTCTGACCGACTGTTTCGTTCCAGCCTCGTGGCATGGTTTTCCAGCCGCTTATGCAGGGAAGCGAGTAAAATTTCGAAGTGTTTTGCCACTTTCGCTCCATTCGAGCTTTTGCTGTGTCTGTGCTGCACGTTTCGCGCTGGCCTGACGGTTTTTATTCGATCTGTTTACTACATGCTTACAGCTCTGACAGGCAGGTACGAAACATGAATGTCCAATAGGATACGAAGTACGAGCAGTTAGCTTTGGAACCCTCGGCCAATCGTGCCATATTGCAAGCAAATATCCAGAAAAGCAATCATACGAAATACGATCAAAAATGAATCAGAAACTGCACCGGAATCATTCCAATCATACCATTGATATCCTTTCTTCATTACGATGCCACCGTCTCCCCCTCCGTGACGTTCGTCATTCACGTGAAAAAAAAAGAAAGCTCCGTCAAATGCTGGGTCTGCCGCTAGGGGGCCGAGCCACTCGGACGCCTCTTGAATTGGCTCTGCCAGTTTTAGGGGCGAAGCTCCTTATAGCGGCACCCGTTTGTCCCGCGTAGTATGTAACCAGTCTTACGCTTTGACCTGCAAACATTTTGACCTCCAAGGGGGTGCCGGTGAGAGATTCCTTCTGTGCGTTGTTGAACAACAAAAAATAGTGCTCCATGTACATGCCAATAGTTGATAATGGGGTATGAGAGACAGGAGCATTCGGCTTTTAGTTAACGTGCACGCTGCGATCCCCATTAGCAGCCATTTCATGTACATTGAGCACTATCTGAAGGGAAAGGGTTGCTACGTTATACTCACTGGGCGTAACCACCTTGGTTTTAGAAAGGTTTAGCGAGTGTTGGGCCGCAGTGCCATGAATACAGTGAACTAGTATATACCATGAACTCGAGGTGGTTAAAGGTGGGAAGTAGACCCGAAGCGCAAGCTGTTTGAAAGTGTGCGTGTGCCACCTCTCGTTTAGTCCTTGGAATGTCCACTGTTAGGCAGCTTGACGAAGTTCTCACCCCGTGTATTTTGGACGTTGGTCAGCATTTGGCCACAGAGACTATTACTACATCATTAGAATATATACAAGTCAAAAAATAACATGTTTGCGCACTATTATCGTCGAGTAAAAGTAGTACAAAAAGAAAACTGTACAGTGAATAAATAGTAAATCATGCTGCATACATCCTATCACATTAAAAAAATTGTGAAACTTCTCTGTTTATTTCTCTGAATAAAAGAAAGAATAAACAGTCACGAAAATGGGGAAGAAAAAAGAATAAATCATATATTCAATGTTATATGTAATATTGCTTATGCTGGTCAAGTGTGAAGTACTCTATATGTATGTTCTGTGCATAAAAATTATTTAGCACTTCAGAGATAACACAACACAGCCTATTATCACCATGCATTTTTCGTTCTGCTGAGAGGCACGTCCTGATATTCAGGATACCCAGTGTTATAGGTACGCGCGTTTACTTTTAACTTTGCCAGAGTGTGTAGACTATGTGTCTCTTTCTTAATTTCATTCCACAGTGCCAAACTTAGTTTAAATTTGTAGAGGTTGTCTGAACTGATTATGCCGTACTTCTTAAGTAATGGTTCAGCTGAATGATCAGGAGCAGTGTTAGCAATTACCCTTATTATTTTGCTTTGGATTCTTTTAGGTTTCAAAATGCTTGTAGAAATAGTTGTCCCCCAAGTTAGGAAACTGTTCGATGTAAGACCAGCTTTTTTTACAGCGAAACCTGAATATGGCAAGAAGAAACGGAAAAAATTCACACTATATTCAGGGAATGTTAGATGAGTGGGGTGAAGCGTCCGTTAGTCAGTTAGTGTGTGTGTGTGTGTGTGTGTGTGTGTGTGTGTGTGTGTGTGTGTGTGTGTGTGTGTGTGTCACGAAAAAAAAATGAGCAAATGTTGAGCAGTCGTGCTTCACCACCTTCTTTTTTTAGACTTACCTTTCCAAATCGGGTCGCGAAGTTTGAAATGGTTGAATCTTTCTTTCAAAACGAAACCGAAACACAGCAGTAAACGAAGTCGCAAGTACTATTCGCCGCCCGCAAGTACGAAGACTAGGCAAATGTGTGTACTACCCATCAGTCCCATGGTCGCTGAACGATCGCAGCGGCAGAGTCCTCTCTAGTTTATTTTAGGAAACTCAATGTTGCCACATACTCGCAGACGCGCGCCGCACTGAGTTGCTTTAACGCATGCGCGTTTCAGCGCGTCCAGCGTACCTTCGTCACGAAAAGAGGGAGACACAGTGTTGTCAGGGTAACGCATCAGCGTGAAATGCAGCATGTCGCATTTCGCGCCAGTTGCCGTCGGGCCGCGCCGATGGACGGTGGTCGCGCCGGGCCTTAAGACTATAGAGTTCTCGCGTTTTGCTTACGTAGCACCGCTATACCCAGCGTGTGCGCACGTCAACGCTACATAGGAGTATATTGGGCCCTTCATAATGCACTTGCAGCCGTTTTGCTAGCTCCACATATACCTAATTTTGTGTTACGTAACGTCAACGGATGACAAAATATATGACTGGTGCAAACATGATAATCCTGACACGCGTGTCATGTAAGAACATGACAACATACCGCGCTTATAGCGTGCTGGCGGTCGTTTCGCCAGCTCCACATTTACAAATTTTGGTATCACGTGACGTGAGTAGATGACGAAGGTAAGCGACACATCCAAACATGATAATCGTGACACGGAAGTATTGTACGGCATCATTTACCTCCACACTATGAGGCAAAATTACCCGAAAAGGGAGTAACGGAGCCCAATAGGCACACGCGATGAACGGATAGACCGTTGAGGAGCAACCACAGAGGGAAGCGTGCCGCGCGTAACCACTTACCCCCGTATTCACAAACGGCCTTTCACTCAAGGGCTCTCCTTGACTTGAAAAAATCAATGGGAGCGCCGTCTCTTGGCAAACCAAGAAACTACATATCGGCAATACTCTGCAGCGATTCTTGAGAAGCGCCGCAACAATTTCAGTCGAGCAGCAGTGCAGTGCTCAACCCAGTCAAGCGAAGGATGGAATTCGAGTCGAGGAGCGTTTCTGAATACGGAGGTGTCTTCAGACACGCTCCAAAGGGATGAACCGCCCGGGAATTGCACGCAGCGCGTAAAGCGTTGCCAAGGTGACTAGCAGTCCTTCTCCTCCTCTGCTGACTCAGTCTTTCCACGTATTTTGCTGGCGACGGTTCGCGTTGCGTCGTGCTCGGAGTGCTCGACCACGGCCGTCTGGGTTCGACGATCAAGGAGTTACGACGTGGTGCTTGTGTGTACGCTTGGATGAGCGTGGGCTGCTGCATTTGCGTTTCGCTGCACCCATAAATTCTGAAGAAAATCTCGACACGTCACCACGCCTCCCGGTATATCTCTGGCTTCAAGATAGTCACGACCAACACACGACAGCAACAGTTGGGAAGGCCAATATGGCGGCCGAGAAGACTCAGGGCAGATATCAGCACTAGGTTCTTAAGCAAGTAGGTTATCATTCTTTATTCTACTCTACTTGTCGCGTGTGCGATACAGATCGCCGTTGTCGGCAACGGGCTCAGTCGTGTTGTATATCGAACGCACGAAATGCATCGCGAAGGTCATCTTCGTCGTCTGCAGTTCACCTGTGCTTTGCGAACGCCTGGAAATTGGCCGCCATTGCAGTCGGCCTCCCGTACGCTCGCTCATCAAGTGCTCGCCTGTCTTCGCCGCTGCGATGAGCCCCGGGCTGACGATATTGGGCTGAGACCTTGTCACTGTGTTGGGAGTCGTTGAAAACACGTTGTGGGTTTGCGCGTAAAGAGCTTGGTTGTAGTATGTCGTGCGCTGTAAGTGCACCAGCACGGGCTGGCGGGGCTTTCGCTAGCACCGGAACTCATTGAAAATTGGTCGTCATTACAGTTGGCTTTCCCGTCAGTCGGTCGCAAGGAGCTGGGCGCCGTTCGTTGGCGGCGGCGGCGGACTCTCGTTTGCGCGCTGCACTCGCTCTAGTTTCGGGAAAATGGCCGCACTACCGTCGATTTCTTCGGCACTAGCTTCAAACCAGCTCGGCGCTGTTCATGGCGGTGGCCAAGCGTACGCTCGCTCTCCTGTTCGAAGTTCACTGGCGGCAGACACTCCGCGTGCAGCACCGTGTTTGGTCTCGCGTTCGCTTGCACGAGCTGAACGACGTCGCTCGCTTAGGACTCGCCGACTGGTTACTGGCGCGGCGGTTCCCGGAGTTGTGACTGCGGCCACCGCTCCTAAGGTGTTGTGCTACGAGGATCGAAATGAGTCTTTGACGATGTGTGACATCGCAGTGAAATTATTAGCATGTCATATCTCACGTATGTTTTCATTTCACCTTGCACGTATTTCTCATATGCATTGGTATTCATCCTCTGTCACGTGTGACTCACTATTTTACATACTTATTGTGCAGCCGTGGGCACACACCGTGCTGAAAACTGTGTGCGCTGGCGTCTGCGATACCCGTCATCCATCTCTTTCGTCAAAGCAGCTTCAGAAGGACTGTGCGAGATGTGAAGGTAAAGTTATTTGTGCGTTATATTTAACGCTGGTTTTTATATTATCGTGCACGCACTTGTCATATGCGTACATCTTCATCTTCTGTCACGTATGTCTAACTATTTTCACTGTATTATTGTACGGGCAGCCGTGGGAACACAACAGGCAGAAGGCTGCGTGTGCTGGCGTCTGCAATGCCTGTCATCTATCGCTTCCGTCGGAGGAGCTCCACAAGGAGTGAACAAAATTTGACAACGAGACTGGATTTGTACACTTCACCATGAATTCACTTAAAATAATGGGGAAACTTCATGTGTATGTAGAAAAATAAAAGATCTTAGTGCCTCACGTGTCTCTTTCGTTGTCGCGTTGACTGCGAAAGCAGTTGCACATAGGTGGCTAACTACTTTTTCGCGTGTTCTTTTTTGGGCAATATGTTGCTCACTGCGCAAAAAAATGGGCGAAAGAAGTATTAGGCCTGGCGGAAAATAAACAAAAACATTGTTTGAACTGGGGACAAAAAGTTCATCTGATTGGAGTATTTGAGTGGATCAACCATTCGTCCGATAACTCACAACTGTAAGGGTTCACGATTGCCTGGTAAGGTGTAAATGTGATGATTAAGAATCGCCTTATAATGTCAGAATGTGATGACTAAATGTTAGCCCTTTGAGGGGAATTGTGGGACTCATGGTTACTCACTAAGGTGTAACTGTGAAGACTAAACGTTAGTCTCTTGAGCTTGTCTGTGGGGACTAACTGTTAGACCTGGTGCCGTTAGTCCTTAAAGGAATTAATGGTTGTGGCAGCCCCATTAGTCCCCAAAAGGACAAACCACACACCCTTTCAACACCCTTTTGCCTTGGAGTGCACCTCGTAACGTTATGCTGATTTTAAAGCGACATATCAACATTTCTTATCCGTCCTCCGCATATCATCGATTTCCAGGGTAAGTGGAATCAGCAAATTTTTTGCTTTGTCTGTCTGTCTGTTTTCGATACTGTCTGTTTGTTTGTCTGTCTGTCTGTCCGTCTGTGTGTGTGTGTGTTTGTGTGTGCGTGCGTGTGTGTGTGTGTGTTGTGTGTGTGTGTGTGTGTGTGTGTGTCTGTTGTGTGTGTGTGTGTGTGTGTGTGTGTGTGTGTGTGTGTGTGTGTGTGTGTGTGTGTGTGTGTGTGTGTGTGTGTGTGTGTGTGTGTGTGTGTGTGTGTGTGTGTGTGTGTGTGTGTGTGTGTGTGTGTGTGTGTGTGTGTATCCGTCCACGCGTCCGTCTGTGCCTCCGTTCACTCTTTCGTGCGTCCGTTTGTCCATTCATCCGTCGCTCTGTCTGTCTGTCTGTCTGTCAGTCTGTCTGTCCGTCTGTCTGTCTGTTCGTCCGTCTGTCTGTCTGTCCGACCGTCTGTGTGTGTGTGTGTGTGTCCGTCCATCTATCCGTCCACGCGTCCGTCTGTGCCTCAGTTCACTCTTTCGTGCATCCGTCTGACCGTTCATCCATCGCTCTTTGTGTCTGTCTGTCTGTCCGTCTGTGTGTGAGTGTGCGCGCGCGCGTGTGCGTGTGCGTGTGTGTGTGTGCGTGTGTGTGTGTGTGTGTGTGTGTGCGTGCGTGTGTGTGTGTGTGTGTGTGTGTGTGTGTGTGTGTGTGTGTGTGTGTGTGTGTGTGTGTGTGTGTGTGTGTGTGTGTGCAGATGCAGGAGGTTTCTGTTCTGTTGGTTTTTTGAATACGAGGTAGTGATTAGGAGGGACAGGCGGGGGCATTGTATCGCGGCGCTACAGGTCAAATTCTTCGAACGTCGCAAGAGGAACTACTGCCACGCGTTCCAGATAACCTGAGCCAGAGATTTGACAATAAAGGCACTTCACAGGCGAATTGAACTACACGTACACTATTTTCGCGAGCCTGTAGATACTTTAATGATTTTTCGGTCCCCATGAGCTAATTACCAAATTATATTTATTTACCATTTTTTTAATTATTGGCTGAAAAGCCAAATTATGCTCTCTGAGCTGTGGAAGCATTTCAGAAACCACCGACTCCATTGTTTTCTGTACGATATACGTGTCACGCTGTTCTTTTTGTAAATAAGGCTCGATAAAGCTGAAAAGCCATGTGACGGACCGCGAGCGTGCTTTTCTTGGCTTTTTCACAACGCGGAAAGAATACCAGCGTAACACGTATCGACCACGAAACAATTGAGGCGGGAGTTTCCAAAGGAGCTCTACAGTTCAGAGGTCATATTTCGGGGTTTCAGAGAATGATTAAAATATGGGGTAAAAATGATTAGCTTAGGGGGAAATCAAAAAATGGTAGCTTATCCACGGAGTGAATGATGGAGAGTGGGGAGAAGCATCCGTCCGTCCATTCGTTCTTGCTTCTGTCCGTCCATGCGTGCGTCTGTATGGCCGCCCGTGAGTCCATCCGCCTGTCCGTGCGTGCGTCTGTTCGTGCGTCCGCACGTCCATTTGTGCGACCGTCCCTGCGTTCGTCCATGCATCCGCTCTTACGTCCGTCCACGCGTCCATCCGTCCGTGCAGCCATCCATACGTCCGTCCATGCATCTGTCTGTGTGTCCGTTCGTCTACCTATTCAACACTCCAAGTACCACTATCTCGCATCTTTTCATCATATATTCCTCATATAGAAGCACCGCCATTCAGCGGGCATTCCAAGGACTGAACGAGAGGAGGCACACGCACACTTCCTTACGGCTTGCGCTTCGTGTCTACTTCCCACCTTTAACCACCTCGAGTTCAGGGTATATACTAGTTCACTCTATTCACGGCACTGCGGCCCAACGCTCGCTAAACCTTTCTAAAACCAAGGAGGTTAGCGTGTATAACGTTGCAAACCTTTCTTGTCAGATAGGGCTCAATGTACCAGCCAATGGCTGCTAAGGGGGAATGAGAGACAGGAGAATTCAGCTTTTAGTTAACGCGCACGCTGTGAATTTTTTTATTGTTCAACAACGCACAGAATAAATCTCCCACCGGCACTACCTTGGAGTTCAAAATGTAAGACTGTTTACACACTACTACTACGACTACGAGGGACGAATGGGTGCCGCTATAAGGAGCTTCGCCTATAAAATAGTCCCTTTATCAAAGTTCTAGTGCGAATAGTATATGTTCAGCTCAACTCGCCTGTGAAGTGCCTTTTATTTTCAAAATCTTGGCTCAATTTGCAGGACAGCCTATATATATGAAGTGTTACTATGAATCCGTTTTCGGTGCTATCGAATAAGGTTAGGTTTTTCGTGCACAAAAACTTAGAACTAAGTTTGCCTTTTTCTAATATAAAAGCGAGCAACGCACGTATCTCTCGTATGTAAGAGATTTTTTTAGGTATTTTCCCAAAGCAGCTGTTTCATCTATATGATTAAGTTGTCTATATATAGACCAAGCCGATCACAGGGTTTCAGAGATAAAACAATGGAAGCCGTGCACGAAACGCACGTTATCTTTTTAAGAAAAGTTGCTTTTTACGACATATTCAGTTGTTAGTCATAATAAATCTAGAAGGTTGTAAATACTATTGGAGATTGCCGGGTCAATGGAAGGACGCATTCCAACATAAAACATATCTGATTATTAGCGTAGTAGCAGCAGCGTGGCTAGCATGTCGACGCTGTGCTCGAACGGTTAGAACAACAATTACAACTTACGAGCTTGGCAGCTTGGGTTTATAGCCACCAGTGGTGACCTAAGCCTCCGGTGATGCTGCGGTGACGCTGCGGTGGCATTGTCCCTTATCGCTCGAGGCACAGTGGTGGCACTGCGCCTCTAGCGTGTGGCAAAGGCGAATGAGTGCATCGAGGCCCGTTAGCACAAGCGCCATCTGGCAGTTATCTTCGAAAACGAAGGCGCGAGCGCCCGCGGAGAAAGATGCGCGCCAGTCTCGAAGTTGATAAGGGGTAGAATGCAGAGCGTTGGGCAAGTGCCACCACCGTGTCGTCGTAGCGAAGCGTTGGAAACACTTGCCTTTTTGAGCATCCCGTTGCACCGTCAGCGCAGCGCAATAAACGCTACAGTCCTTAGAATTACTTGTGTGTGCCTTTTCTGGTATAAAGGCAGATATACAAAACATAGACGTGTTGTTATGGCGCCTCAGATATGTGCAATATTTGCTTTTTAATTGACTATTGCACAACTATGAACGCTAAATCTTGAGCAATATTGGTGAGCGCGGCGGATGGGGTTGGCCATTTGGTGCCGTTTGAGGTATCCTTAAAGCGGACAAACAAACAAAGGTTCAGACAGACAGACAAACAGACAGACAGACAGACAGACAGACACACACACACAGACAGACAGACAGATAGACAGAACAAATTTTTTTCGTCGAAGGTCCCCAAGAAAGACTATCGTCTTTGACAAAAAAACGCCAGTCCTGCGCGGAAGGCGCAGCACAGTCACAGCGAAAGCTAGAAGAGCGGCCTTTTGTAAACACTTATTGGGTGACTACTGCAAGCACACTTACTTGACACCAACTAGGGCCTTAATAATAAATTTTTGCGTAGTAGGCCGGCATTCGCAATGCTATTTTTCGTCATTCTTCTGAGAAGTGTGGTATCAGCTGAACACTTCCAAAAAACTTTGAGCCAATTGTTCATGCAGTGGTTGACGACGATGAGGAATGATGGCTGAAGTGGGTATGCACCCCAGTAATACAGGAACAAGAACAAGCTTTTGTAATGGGTTGGAGCATTGGATGACCCACTCGTTATGCTATTTGCATTGTGCGACGACTGGTTGTCTTTTGCTGTTTTAAAATGCTTTATGAGTCGTTTTAACGCGATTGCGTTCTCAATATCAAGCCTGCAGAAGGCAAGTTTGCCAAGAAGTCACAAGCACCGGTGTTCGCCAGCAGCGAAGGTGTTTTTCTTCAAGCTACAAACCTCCACATTACCTGTAAAGACGTGGCTTTATGAAAAACGTATATACGTGCACTGGTCACTAAATTGCGGACTGTACCACGAGCCCGAAACAATCGAGCATTGTTTAATTCAACACTGAGATGCGTGTTTTTTCTGAGACATTCTTAATATAACCATCAAAAAAGAATTTTTTATTACAGCTTATGATGTTAGGTTCCCACCGTTCAAAAAAAAACATTTAACAGTAATGCTCCATACGATTTAATTTTGTTATTCGGCCTTTATTCATTATGGAGGAGCCCTCATGATTGACAGAAATGCTGAGCCACCTCGCTCGACCAAGTCTGTTTTCCGAGAAGAGGCAGCCAATGTGCGTAGTGCTGTAGAGACGTTAGACCCTGTTCCGGATTGGCTTGGACTTCTGGACATTTCTTTGTCTACCAGATTTTTTAAGGTTTGTTGTAATGTATGGAATTGTTTCTTGGCCATGTGTGCACGTGAGCATATATTTGAAACAATTGATTGTATAGCTATATGCCACATCGTTTGAATGCATTATTTACATGCATTAAAGAAAAAAGCTTCGGTGTGACTCAGTGGTAAGGTACTGAGGCTGGCACCCAATGGACCCGGGTTCGAGATCCGCTGTGTTATTGGTGCTAGGTTTCCTTCTTTTTATTTCGTGCGATGTGGTTACGGACACCGGTGGTAGCGGCAGCGGACAACTGCGCGTGACCCGAGTTGCCATCTCATAACAGTTTTCACTGTAAAATGTCTCAGCTGCCCATTTGTATAGACGTGGAAACAAATACCTATCATTTGATAAGGACTGGCCCAGGCCTAAGGAAGAATTGTCTAATGTTTCACAGCAAGCTACTCATTGGTACAGTCTTTTAAACGATCAGTTGAGTACGCTGGGTACATGGGTAAAAAAACTCTATAAACTTCTGCAAGCATAGAGGCATTACAGTACACAACTAGTACATGCCAAGCATGATAGCTGAACACAGTTATTTGTTGATATATTAAAAATCAAAACTTTTAGAATGAGCTCTCAATGCAATAGCAGAAGTCAATCGTGGAGTTATAATTTTTGTAGATAAATAAAATAATGGTTTTTATTTGAAGCTTCGCACACTTGAGTAGCAAAACAAAATGAAAAATATACCTTGCAAGTAAGTTTTACATCTGAAGCTTCATCAGCACGCAAATTAAAATAATAGGTAACACAATGTAAGGCCTACGTACATATTGGATAGTAACGAACCCACTTTATAGTATTTTGTTAAGAATGAGAGGATTTGAAGATAGGTCAAGATTTCGTAGAACTGTAAAAACACAGGAAAAATTGAGCTCTGTTACTATATATATCACATCTGCTGCTCTTGCATGGTTTATATCTTCGGTATCTTTAGCGAAAAAGCCCCGATTTAAATTCTTCAAAAAAGCTCGACCTTGTCGCACTAAATTCAATTCGTATGCATGTCTCGTCTTGTTGACTAAAAGTTTCTGAATAATTTAGCGAGCCCTTGATTCACTGCTCCTCTTTCGGGCATTCATAGCTAGGGTCACGTCTAGGCAGCCTTGATGGCTTCAGGTAGCATGGGAGGGTTCTTCAGTCAGCCAATGATGAGCGCATGTGGCACTAAACAAAACAAATGAAACCCGTTTATTTATTTATTTATTTATTTTGATTTACTTACTTGTAAATACTACAATCAGTAGTTAGGAATTGTAGTGAGGAAAATCATTTGATTTCTCGGCATTTTTTAGGTATACAGCGACTGAAGGCTAAACAGCCTGACGAGCCCCCTGTCTCAGGTAAATTTATACTGAATTTTCAAAAACATAAACAGCTATGAGCACATTAAACAGAAAAAAAATCGAGTTCCGCGCCGTCTACAATTGAGAAGGCTGAAAAAATGATATAGTTTTTTTTCTGGTTACAAGCATTGCATTTCACAGTACACAAGTAACACAGAATACACAATTAAACTAGTCAACACAGAGTTAGAAAAAGAGGGAGAGAGATAAAGATGCAGGAATGGCAGGGAGGTTAACCAGACGGGCGTCCGGTTTGCTACCCTGCACTGGTGAAGGAATGCAGAGGAGAAATAAGGTTGAAGAGAGAGAATAAAGGTACACACAATCATGAGCGCACTCGGGTGAGCACACGCAGTATACAGACCGTCACTCAGGTTTGTTGTTTTCTAGTAATGTAGAAGCGCTTTGGTTGCTTTCTGCTCAATTGAGGCAGACGCACGAGGGTCCCAGAATCTTCTGCACAGAGATTGGCACAAGATATACATTATACATGCCTATATTATAAGCAAGTGGTTCACACATATCACTCGCTTACCTACGCACTATGCAAGCGCTAAGTAAACCAAACGGAACTTTGTATCGCGTTACAGATATGTTAAGATCATAATTGTTTCCCGTAGTTTGTCTTAATATTTGGGAGCATGTACTGTTTGGATGAAGTACATAGAGGTTCTCATGGGAAGCATGGGGCATTCACAGTTGTCCTAGCTACATTGGTGGATCATAAGATGCACTACCCAGTAGTTCCAGATTCATTTGTTGGCAGCAGCAAGGGCATGTTTCACTGAGTTTAACTTTTTTCAATTTGCCCTAATTACCAAGCTACCATTAAAAACTAAAGTACGTATTTTCCCCTTAGCATTCCTCAGTTTCATTGACTGTTGCATGGGTAGGTTGCGTCCAACAAGAAAAATGGGCCTTAATTCTTTTACATTATTCGTCAGTTCAAGATCATGGTGCTCGGTACGCCACAAAATCAGTGAATGCACAGTGCTGAATTCTGTTATCAGAAAACTTGTTCAAATAACAGAACTGACTATTTCCAATTAAAGAAGGCATAGTCTAATGCAGCAGCGTAACCACTTCTACAGAATGATGCATCTCGGTTGTTAATAATGCAAATGAGACCCACTTTCCGGCTTCATCTTTCTCTAGTAGAGCACGAAAGAAACGGAGAACCTTGGTACCAATTATTGGGTAATAATACTTATAACTCCATTAGAGGCTAAACCATTTATGATAAGAAGCTTCTGCAATTGCACACCTTCGCTATTTCGAAAGTTATACGACAGAACATGTTTGCTTTATAAAACAAAGATAAGTAATGCAAGAAAAATAATTAACACCGTTTTATGAGGCAAATGCAGGAAAAAGCAGAACACGTGAAAACCTAACAAGTTTATTTCAACTACCACACATGTGCACCATTGATACTCTATATACACATGCCGCACTACTTACAATTAATATTGCAATTTATTGTGTGCACTTACTGTTTATACTAGCACATAAAACGATTAGCAGAATTATATTTCCCTCCCTTAAGTTTCCTACGCAACTAAATACATGGCCTGAAACATATGGTTTCTGTATCTCCAGCCAACAGCCGACTTTTCGTACGACCGTCCTCGTCCCATATTATATCTTACTGAATAATGAATCAGTTCAGGAAGTACACATTAGGACAGGTCTAAGAAATTTTAGTGAGGTATGTCATGCAGTCCGCATATGGTTAAACATTATTTCAACATAAAGACTCAGTACTTCCCCAGCGGCGCCTCAATTTCAGTTATTCTATAGGCTTTGTCACTGGTGTATTCTGATGGCTCAACTTAGCTTTTTTTTCGACAACTAAATACGCAGTGCTTCAGTGAATTTCATGCACTCGAAAACAGTTTCTTTGGTGCATTCAATGTTATATTACCTTGTAGTTCACGTCGCAATTCACACAAAAATATTATTATTCGGTTGACAGCCCTTGGTGGCAGCGGTGTAATAAGTCGATCACGTTTAAGAGTGAATAAAAACTGTTCGAAAGTTACTGCGAAACGCGAAGTGAGGGAGAAGACACGAATCGAAGTGGAAACTATAAGTTCCAATTATAAACTGAAATAATCAAAGAAAACTTGAAGGCAAGAAGACTTCCAGGACTTCGCTCGCGTTTAAAGACCTCATTTCCCGAAAATTCTTGCGTTGACATCGGTGCCGTTAGTTATGAGCAAAAAATCATCATCGTGTGCATGGCTGCAAAACGAAGAAAGATGCAAATAAAAGAAATCGGGATGTTTGCATGGCACGCAGGTGGTCTACCACACAACCACGCGTCTTTTTTTTTCTTTCCTGACATTTATTATAATACGTATTCGCAATTGTAACAACTGCTGTGACATAGTGATACATGCACTCAGCAAAATAACCACACAAGTACTCCACAAGCATTCAAAGTCTCACACACATACACAATTCCAGAAAAAAGAAACACTTTTTCAGAACATGACACACAGGAAAGTTGGTAAAATGAGCAGCTCCTTAAGATGAGGTGAAGTCTGGTTTGAAGTCTAGTTCTTTGTAAATGTCCTTTAGATGGAGAGCCATACGTATGAAATCCATGCTTGAAGCAATCGTTGGTTCTGCATTATGGTCTTTCATCCGCATTTTTCACAGATGGTGCAGTCCCTTAAGAAAGAACGTATCAAATGACACTTCATCAATACATGTTGAGACAAGGTGGACGTATAGTATGTGAAATAGTGTTAAAATCTTTTTTGAAGGTTTGTTGAAGGATGCCCCAACACAGAATGTCATCTTTGCAGCTAATAAAGCAGTGTTCTATTTCTCTAATACAACGCAGAGACGAGAGTTGAGGGAAGAAGCAAAAATACATTTCCCTTTCACCTACAGTATATCAGTATGGAGTTTATAAAAGAAGGTTTTTGTATGAGGAGAAATATACATTTTCCAGAAATCTTTAGTACATCTTGTTTTGGAAGGTAAAGTATAATGAACGGCAAATTGGATATGAGAAAGCATATATAATAAATTTTTATGGAGTTTCCCGCGTGATACGGTGTATAGTTAGTCAATGTAAAATCAAACTTTGAGAAATAAAGCAGTTATGAAGCCTTCTTGCATAAATCCTCACAACAAGGGTGTACAGAGAAGTCTCAAATAACGATGACGTCAGGTAAGGCATTACCAGTGTAATTTACAAGAATTATCAAATTATGTAATGGGAACTGTCTCAAAAGAAGGAGAACCTTGACACTATTTGCCATAGATATAAATAAACTAATCTCAAGCCTCCCTTCCTTACTGGCCTCGATAGATTGTCTCGTCCTATAGGTTCAAAAGTCGCACCACCCATACGAAACTTGCAAAAATCTGATTAAAAACGCTGTATGTAAGATCGAGCGTGATGAATAAGCTGCAATACATAGTACACCTTGGTCTTTAAAAATGTATTGCAAGCTTTAGCTCTTCTAAAGACGAAATGGTGAAAACTTGGGCCTTTCGTTCTAGCTTAGAAACGTGTTCTTTCCAGTAACGCGCACTATTCTATATTCATCTAGTGGAACACCAAGGTCCATTTGTAGAACACGAGTTTAATTGATTCCTGCGAAATTGTCTGGCGTACTGCTCCATGATCCAAAAACATACTCGTAAACTCCTAAATGATTTTAAATGAGAAACTGATAACATGCCAATTTTTCTTATTGGAGATACCACATGATGAACCGTTCGTTTGCTGGAAAAAATAACGCTATGCGAACCTTAACCCTTTGGGCCCTGGTGTCCTCAAACGAGGACAAGTCCTAAAAAGATGTTTCTGGCGCTTTTAAGAAGAAAAAACGAAATTGAAACCGACATTGTATCGCTCGCAAAACATCTCCAGTGGCATTGACATCAGTTGTCACGCCCTCACGTTCGTCAGAGCAGCAGCGAGAAACAACATAGACGCAAGACGAAGAACGAGGTGCTGGGCCAAGTAAGTGCGGATTTTTGTATTTTTTTTACCCGTAAGCTACTGTTGCTGTCGCGATAAGAATTTAGCATTACATTGACGAGCA
The DNA here is from genome assembly GCA_013436015.1 of Rhipicephalus annulatus. Lineage (NCBI taxonomy): Eukaryota > Metazoa > Arthropoda > Arachnida > Ixodida > Ixodidae > Rhipicephalus > Rhipicephalus annulatus. The sequence continues at coordinate 148,088 of WOVY01014585.1, read as the reverse complement.
GATCATACCATTCAAAGGTAAACTCGACATAAATTAATACGTCAACGGTAAACCAAAGCCGTGGGGCGTCAAGGTGTATATGTTGTGCGGAGCTTGCGGCATCAATTACGATTGTCTAATTTACCAAGGTTCAACGACATGCCTGAATCCAGACCAAAAGAAGGAATTTGGCGTCACGGGTGCTTTGGTTCTTCACTTCACGTCAAGGATTCCGAATGGACTTGGACACAAAATGTTTTTTGACAATTTCTTTACATCTTTGCCTGTGATTCGAGAACTCGACAAGAAGAAGATATATGCTGCCGGCACTATACGCATCAATGGGATGCAAAAGTGTCCACTGAAATTGGAGAAAGAATTGAAAAAAGCTGGAAGAGGCTCCCATGACACTTTAGTAAGCAGTGATGGAAAGATTGCCATAACGCGGTGGTTGGATAACCGCGCGGTGAACATGGCATCCAACTTTCTAGCTGTTGAAGAAGAAGATTGTGTCTCCCGATGGAGTAAGACAGATGGTGCTTTCATTGAAGTGAAACGGCCTGCTGTAGTGCAAGAATACAATCAGAGCATGGGAGGAGTTGACAAGACCGACTTTCTTGTGTCACTATAACTGCACCAACATTCGTTCTAGAAAATTGACACTTCGCGTTATTGCACACTTCATGAACTTGGCTGTGACGAACTCCTGGCTGGAATATCGACGCGATGCTGAGCAACAAGGACTACGCGTGAGCGATCAGATGGCCCTTCTAGATTTCACGCTGCAAGTCATGGATGCCCAAGCAAAAGCTGGTGTGGCTGTTGCGTCGCGAAAGCGTGGGAGACCGTCTTCTTCCCCGATGCAGCCATTGAAAAAGCTTCAGTGTGGCAATCGAAGGCCAGTGGAAGATGTCAGGTACGACCAAACCGGTCACTGGCCTGTTGCGAAAGAAGAACAAGAGCGCTGCATGCTGGAAGGCTGCAAGGGCAAGCCAAGAATCAAGTGTGAAAAGTGCAATTTCCACCTCTGCCTCATAAATGGGAGAAACTGCTTCAAAGAATTTCATGTCCGTCACTGAACATTACACGCGTTGCTAGAAACTATTTTACTGCACCAAAGTAGGTGTATAAAATGGAAAATAAACCGTTACACTAACATTCACTTTTGCCTCGACTGCACCCATTGGGCCCTGATGTCCTCATTTGAGGACATGGTTCTAAACTTAAAGTTAAGCTAACCGCGCAAAGGTTTTAAATAAACACCACTGTTTAATGGTGTAAAGAAGCACAATATCGCACCGAAAATATTGCAGGTGTGACGAAAAAATTCCAGGGCCGAAAGGGTTAATAAGGCAATACCTTAACTTCAAAGCCCAATATATTGAAGCATATAGTGGTACAAAATAAGGGGCTACAGCAGGGGTCACATTGCGCATCCTTGCTTATTAAAACAGCAAATACATGTCAGCTTTGAAAGGCGGCCATTAATAATTAAACTTCTTGAACAGTCATTGGAACACAGTGAAACACCTTCCAGCTGAACACAGCGAACATTCGCACGTTCCAAAAAGGAAAACAGAAAGGCATGACTAGCGCGTTCAAGAGCTTTGGGAAGGTTTACCAGTAGGCTATAGCAAGCTGTCCTTGGAAGCTGTAGCAGTACTGAAGAATTGTTCGGGTGATGTGTATGTTTCTATGGAGCGACCGCTTATTTCGCATGTGTGATGAGGAACGAAAAGTATTCACATCAAAAACCTCAACTGATTTGATAATTATTTAGCGAAGATTTTGCAGTCAACATTTCACTACGCTATCGGCCTGTATCCTTCAATGGAACGGAGTTTTTTTTTCAGTTGAACGTTTCGGTATCAAAGTAGTATGGCTTTTGCTAAAAGACTTTACGCCATAGTTTTTTTCCTCAATATATCCAGCACAATAGAAGTGCAAGTTTTTTTAAAATGATTTCTAAACTTCAACAGGAATCTCATCGGGGCCAGGCGTTTTTCACAAAGGTAGTCGATCAATGGCCTGCCTAATGTTCTCTAACATTATGGGACTACAAATAATTGGGAAGTCACCATAGTTTCATGAAATTAAAGAAACAAAATTTTCTTTCGCTGTGCCACCATGGTCATCATGAAGACAGCACCAAACAACATTTCATAGTAACCTTCGAATTGCAAGGTGATGTCTGTCGTATCTGTTAGTAGAGCACTGTTGGAAAGCAGACCTACAATAAAGTTAATATTTGCATTCCTCCGTTCATCTGGTAAAACTTGTCGCGTCGGTCGCCCAGAATTAAAAGTCCTACTGTTCCGAGATCAAATACACGCACCTCTGCAGCAAGCAGCATCATAATTTTGCAACTGGAACTCGATGCTTTAAATGTCATAAATAAATGCAGTTGTTTTTTCGCATTCAATCTTGTAAAGAACAAAAAGGCTTTTGAATAATTTTTCATCATTTTAGAGTACTATTTTACAGATCCAATTGATGGCTGTTGCACAAATGGCTGTTGCACTAACCCCTTGCTTGAAAATTCCCGAAGCATCGAATGCATGCAATCGTTTAGGAAACATAATCACGCCATATTCACAGAATGAATAATGATAAGTGGGCGAAACTAGAGTGAGGGAAATCATCGGTAGACCGCAACACTCCCGTCAATAGTCAGCCGATTAAACCTTTAGAAAGACATCACAAGGCGCATATACTATACAAATCAATTTTTATTTTGATCCTGTTCGTTTGATGTTTCGTTTCTTTGTTGTTCTTTTCATATCTTCGTTTTCATGGAAGCTGGATTGCGAGGTCCCTTTATTATTACGACTTTATGGTGCGTGAAAAGAAATGAGAGAGGTTTCGTACTGACTGCAAGGGGACGTTTGCAAAAACTAAGTCCATGCACGTCTCTCAGATCGTGAAAAGTAGTATATGGATATATCTGAGTGCCTATTTGAAAAGCAAGTGCAGCACGATGCAGCCAATTGCAATGAGGCCCGTGCTTTCGTTCCTGCGTACGTCTGTCTGTGCGTCTGTCCATGCGTCCGTGCGTTTCAGTGCCCGGGCAACAGTAGCCTGGGCGAACGTTCTCTTCAGGTCATCGAGAGCGCGCTCTATTTCCGGTCGTCGCGGCCGCATGGTAGGAGAAACTACGGAGTTCACTTCAGAATGTCACGGTGGATAGACATGTTTTGCGAGGGCTCCTGAGCGACTGCGCGAATAAGTGCATTCGCGTGTTGTGAGCTCGCTTTTATAAATAAGAAGGCAGCATTTAAGACCTTCAGATCACTTATTACATTCCATGACTTTTGGATGGGTCCGTCACCAGTATTTCCTTGTTCGTGTGTGTTTTTTTTCCTGCCACCTCGTGGTGAGGGTGCACGTACACCGAACACGAAACATTTCGTAGTAGAGCTTAAACTTTTTTTGCTTAGGGCAGGGTTCGTCGTACGCTGCGTTTTGTAGTTATCGAGTGAGACAATGGGTGTCAAAAAGACCTGATTAAAAACTGTAAAATGTTGATAGTGCGGGGTGGGCTCGAAAATTGAAGCTTGTGCGGCCACCAATGCAGAGGAGGCTGACGCCAAGAGTAGGCAATGTGAGGTCGAGAGAAAAATAAGGAAAATTATGAATGCCCAGAGTGTACTGCTGATGAGAATCGCCGAGCTTCAGATTCCGTAGGCGACAGAGCAAGAAAAGCGAGGGCTATTGGAGAAAGGCTTAGGTCAGCCGAGGAGGCACTAGCGAAGGTGAACAAAAGGAGCGGCCGATGTAGAGAACGGTGGGACACCGGCGCCCAAAATGGCGGAAAATAAAGGGAAAACAGGTTAAAAACCACCAGGCCTGTGTGGTAGGTGCAGCACAGTCACAGCGAAAACTAGATGAGCGGCCTTTCAGAGCGTTTAATATACACTTATTGAGTAACTGCTGCAAGCAAGCTTACTTGATGCCCACAACAGCATTAATAATAAAGATTTTATGGTAGTAGACTGGCATTTACTATGCTATTTTTCGTCATTCTTTTGAGCAGCGTGGTAGCTGCCAAGCTATTGTGAGGAATTTCATGCCAATTGTTAACACATGCAGTGGCTGACGACGATGAGGAATTATGCCTGAAGTGGGTATGCACCACAGTTTATAGCTTAACAAAAAAACAAGCTTTTTAATAGGTTAAAGCATTGGACGACCCACTCACTACGCTCTTCGTATTGTGTGACGACTGCTTGTTCTTTCACTGTTTTAAAACGCTTTATAAATCGTATTAACGCGATTGCTCACCCGACATCAAACCTGCCTATAGCAAGTTTGCCAACAAGTCCCAGGCACCAGCGTGGCTCAGTGGTGGAATATTGGGCTGGGTTCGAGCCCCACTGTGCCATTCTTACAAGTTTTTTTTTCTAATTTCGCACGATGTGGTTACGGACACCAGCGGCGGCAGTGGTGGACGACTACGGCGCTGCGTCAGACCCGAGTTTTGATCTCACAATAGTTTTCACTGTAAAAACAGGTTCAACCGGTCCATTGGTAACAAGGCTCAGCTTCGACGAAGTAGTGGTGGGGGTGGGTGGGGACAAAGCAGCCGAAGGTACAAGCGCAAGTAACCTCCAGGTGCGGGACTTTCTATCAGAAAAGTCGGACCATGTAATAATCGCCGGGAACTCGAACTTAAATCGATGCGCAGAAGCAATCAAAGAGAGGGTTATGGCTACAAGACGGTTTCAGTAGGGACGTTCCCAGGCCATGAGCTAGATGCAGTCATGAGGCAAGCGAGAGCCAAACTCACAACTAAAGCTAACGAACGCAACCTCGAGATAATTACGGGTGGTATAAACGATGTCTTAAATGAGGAATCGGCAGTATTAGTGACTGCACTGCCGAAAGGAATCGATGACATGCGCACCATTTCTCCTCAGGTATAGGTATTGATATGCACGATACCGGAAGTACCAGTCTGTAAGGGCAACCTGCATAGAGCGTTTGTCGACGCAAACAAAAAAATATGACAGATGAGTCGAGCGAAGGGCTTTCAGGTAGTGAAAATAAACAGAGAGGTTCATTGGTGGGTATGTTTTCTACGAGCCAGAATTCACTTCGATAGGAGGCTAGGTCATGAGGAAGGCTGGTGACTGGCAGAACGCACAGCAGCACAAGTGGGCCCTTCGGGATCCAGGATAGCTAGTAACGAGGAAAACAACCAGCAATTTAAAAGGTGTCATAGACATATAGTATTGTTAAGCGGCCCCAATATCTAAGACACGAGAGTCCGGGGAGAAATCGACGTAGGCACAAAGGCCGAGCTAATCTAGACGTAGGGTACATATATTAACATGCATGCTGGCAGGAATATGTTAAAGTGAGGAGAATTAGAACAGCTAAGGGAAGAGAGCCTGATGGTTAATGGGTTTGCAGAAACACATCTTAGGAACATGAACCAACCACCTAGCTTTCCGGACTACGCATGCGGATATTGTAATAGAACAGGAGTCAGAAAAAGGGGGTGGTACTGGGTCATTTTGTTTTTTCATTAATGTACAGAATGGCAAAGGGTCAAGCAGGAGAGCTGGGAACACTTATGGCTGAAAGGGAAAGTGACAGGGCACAAGACGCTCGTGGGTTATGTACACTTGTAGACAAGGGCAAAAGCCAGAGAAGAAAATCAACAAATCGTGCAGTGCATAGAAAATTATATTGAATAATTAAGAGAAGAATGTGAGGTAATTATACTAGGAGATAATAATGCACACATAGGAGATATGAAATAATATACTGGCCCAACAGGCATAATGCTAATGTATATATGTGAAAGGCATGATTTAATTATTTGCAACAGTACCGAGTAGTGCATAGGGCAGATAACACGGGAGGTGGGAAGGCTGCAGTCGACGACAGATTAGGCAATAATGTCACATAGTATGTATGATTGGCTAAGGCTGATGAACATAGATGAATTTGGGTCCAGAAGCTTAGGTAGTGATTACAAACGTATCAAGCTGAGTTTTGGAAGAGAAATGAAATCGAAAAGGCGGCATTACGGGCAACCACACGGTAATATTTATTCAGGAAAGCAAATAGAAATAGAAACAAAAGAGATTGAGAAAATAATCACCGAGGATACTAAAACACAGTGGACATTCACAAATCTAACTCGATTCGTTGAGTTAGAGCTCATTAAGGTGCAATTCAAATCATCCGGGAAGAGAAGACACAAACGCAATAGCTCGTGGGATGAGAAAGTTGAGAGACCCATAGTGAGACGTCAAGAAACCTCCAGGGAACACAGGTATGCTAAACAAAGGGATGAACCGGAAGACGATGTCCAAAGAAACTGGGATAACTTTTTGAGTTGCAGAAGGAAAGCGTCCGATCAGATCGCTGAAAAGATTGGAAGAAAGAAGACCCCATGAATGACGGAAGTAAACAAAAAGGTAGAAAGACAGCTGCAAAGTTTTGGAACCATCTCAATTCTCTGATTAATACGACAAGCATGAAACAGAAGTTTATAACTACAGTTGAAGGGGTTAGACTAGAAGGGATGAGACAATGGAATATATATTAACAATGATGACAGAAATATTTAAGCCCCACGAAACCTTGAAACAACAGTCCACCAACTGTTCAACAGTCCACCTGACGCTGTCGTCAGGTGGACTGTTGGCTGCAGTACTGGCGCGAGAACACCAGAGTCCACGTTAAAGCACTCGAGATACCCGAGATCAGCGGAGACCCGCTGCCACCACCGGCCGACCACATTGCCCACCTAGCACAGAAAAAGAGTCTCGAACTTGCTGGCACAGTACCGGACGACTACCAGCCTCGTGTTGGAATTTAAGTGCTTGTTGGGGCGCATCACTATTGGGACGTCAACACAGGATGTGTCAAGGCATCAATGAGAGGCTAGTGGCCACAGAGACTGTGTTGGGATGGGTGCTACAGGGCACAGCCCCAATGTTGCCTCTCTCGACGCACCTGACGAACGTCGGAGTTATGCTACTCAGCGTGAACCACGAACTACAAGGCGTTTTACGTCAACTAATATCATTCTGGGAGCTGGAGCAATTTGGCATCGTCGTTGCACCACTGGCAACTGAAAATGACAACGTTCTTACGGCATTTGAGGACACTATCGTTCACCAGAACAGTCGATAGGAAGTCAGGCTTCTATGTAAAAAGAACTCATAGCTGACCGACAACAGAGGAACAGCATCGCATAGGCTTCACTGTAGACTCTCTGCGAAACTACTTCGAAATGACGAAATGATCCGCCAATGTGACCAGGTATTCCGGAACTACCTACAAGTGGGACCCACTGAGAATTTCAACTGCGTCCATCCCGGCAGGGACCCATTAATTATATGCCACACAGTGGCGTTGTTGCCAGGTTGCGAAACAACCAAGTTGAGGATCGTATTCGATGCATCCGACAAAGCAGCAGGGAAGCTATCACTGAACAACGTTATCTACGCGGGACCAAAACTGAATCCAACTTTTTATACATTCTACGTCAATTTCAAATGCACAATGGGGCCATAGTGTCTGACATAAGAAAGCCCTGTCTCCTAATTGAGCTCATTGAAAAGGATCTCGATGCCCTCCGCTTTTTGTGTTATCAAAGTACACCACAGCAGCGTGAAATGCTACCCACAATTGAAGAATACCAGATGATAAGGATACCATTCTGCGCTACGTGCAGCCCGTTCCTCCTCGCAGGTACCTTACGTCATCATTTGAAAAGTGTCGAAGGGAAATTTCTTCGTACCGCTATGATCCTGGCTGATAATATTGTCGCAACGTCCAAAGAACAGGACACAAGGCTACCTTTCGACGTTAACAGAAAGGCTCTATTCACACACAAAAAACACAGCGCAAGAGCAGACGCGCAACGTCGTCTTCCTCGAAAAATGCCAGAGACTGCCGCTCGTAATGCTGGCTTCTTCCTCCTATTGTGTTTACGGCTAATAACCATGACATTAGCCTCCCTCTCAAGAAGGCATCGTCTCGATGCTTCATCATCATGGCGGAAGGGTTTATAGTCACTGGCCGCCCATGGGTTCATCCGTACAAATAGGGTTTCATCCGAACCACGTGCACAACTTCTGGTGCATGTCTTTGACGTCTTGAACAATATGGACTGTCGGGAATGACCTCATAGTTAACATCACTGAGACGACGGAGGACTTTATACGGCCCAAAGTACCGTCTCAAGAGTTTCTCCGAGAGGCCAAGACGGCGAACTGGGGTCCAGATCCGAACTTTCTGTCCTGGTTTATAGGAGACAGGTCGGTGATGAAGATTATAGCGTCTTGTGTCATACTCCTGGTGGCTACGAATACGTACGCGGGCAAGTTGGCGGGCTTCACCAGCAAGCTGAGTTATGTAGTCTGCACTTGTGTCAATGCCATCACTTTCATGCGGCAACATAGCGTCGAGCATTGTTGTGCCATCAAGGCCATAGAGAAGACGGAATGGTGTCATGCGTGTTGTCTCTTGCTGTGCCGTATTGTAAACGAAAGTGACGTAAAGCAGTATCTCGTCCCAGTTTGTATGTTGCACATCGACGTACATGCAAAGCATATCCGCAAGTGTTTGTTCAGCCGTTCCGTCAGACCATTTGTTTGTGGATGGTATGCCGTTGTGCGCTGGTGAGATCCACCTAGATTTAAAACTCTGCGTAATAGCTCGGCTGTGAATGCTTTTCCTCTGTCAGTTATTACTACAGATGGAGCGCCATGCCTCAAGACTATATTCTCAATAAAAAACCGGGCTGCTTCAATTGCTGTGCCCCGCTCCAAAGCCTTGGTTTTGGCGTAGCGAGTAAAGTAGTCTGTGGCAAAAATTATCCATTTGTGACCAGCAGCCGAAGTTGTAAATGGTCCTAGAAGATCCATTCCGACTTGAGCGAATGGAGTTTTCGGTACATCATTTGGATGGAGGAGTCCTGCTGGTTTGATGGCTGGCACTTTCCTACGTTGGCACTCAAGACAAGTCTGAACACGCTGTTGAACGGTTGCCGTCAGTTTCGGCAAGTAATACTTCTGTCTCACTCGGCATGGCGTTCGTGTGTGGCCTAAATGACCGGATGTTGGTTCGTCATGGCACGCCTCTAGTACTTCTTTCTTGTGTGGTGTTGGAACGAAGAGTAAGTAGGTGTTGCCGCTCGGAGAAAATTTCACCTTATAAAGGACCTCGCTACGCAAACAAAACAATGCTGCCCCTCTTGCGGAGAGCTTTGGCATAACAGATGTGCGTCCCTCTAAGAAATCAATAAGGGGTTGCAACTCGGGATCGTCGTGTTGCTGCTGTGCGATTGTAGACGTGTTGACTACATCGACAAACCCCGCATCGTTATAATCTTCATCATTTGCGTCTTTTAATGGGGCGAGAGAAAGGAAATCGACGTCTGTATGTCGCTTTCCGGATTCATAAACTATAGTCATATGAGACGGCTTTCAGCTCTCCCATAGTAGAGTACCGAGTACTCTAAATCGTTAACCACTTATTCTAAACACACTCATATCGAATTCTTGAAGCTTGACGCTCCAGCGCCCCAATGGTCCTTACGGGTCCTTTATGTTCGTCAACCAACAAAGCGAGTGATGATCGCTGATGACTTTAAACGGGCGGCCGTACAAATATGGACGAAACTTCATGACCACCCACACCACCGCAAGACACTTTTTCTCAGTGGTAGAGTAATTCTCTTCTGTACGGGAAGAGTCCGACTTGCATAAGCAATTACTCGTTCGGCGCCATCTTGCCACAGAACGAGCACAGCTCCCAAGCCGACATTGCTGGCATCGGTGTGAACCGCTGTCCGAGCGTCATGGTCGAAGTGTCTGAGAAGTGGCGGGCTTTGAAGACTTTGTCGCAGCTCGTTGAATGCTTCCTGCTGCTCTTCACCCCACACAAACGTGACGTCTTCTCGGGTTAGTAGTGTTAAAGGTGATGCAATACGCGAAAAGTTCTCAATGAAGCGTCGGTAATTGGTGCACAGGCCTAAAAATTGCCGCACTGCCTTTTTGTCTGATGGTGTAGGAAAACTTGCAACAGCGGCTATATTGTCTGGGTCAGGCCGTACACCTTCACTGCTGACAAGGTGTCCCAAGAAAAGAAGCTCTTCGAAGTCAAAATGACATTTTTCTGGCTTGAGGGTTAGTCCGGCCTATCGTATTGCTTGAAATACCGTGTGTAGTCGCTTCAAGTGCTCGTCAAATGTCGCTGAATATACAATTACATCGTCGAAATATACCAGGCACGTTTGCCACTTTAGACCTGACAGGACTGTGTCCATGAGCCACTGAAACGTTGCCGATGCTAAGCACAAGCCGAACGGGACAACTTTAAACTCATAAAGACCATCGGTTGTCACGAATGCTGTTTTAGATGCGGAGCATCTTATACTCGCGCCTTGTAGTGCGCCGTCCGCGCCGTCCGCGCCGTCCACACCGCTTCTCGAACATTCGACAGCTGACGCGCGCGCATGCGCCGTCGCGCCGTCGCCCACTCTTCCACCATCTGTGCATCCCTTCCTCCTCTACACACCGCGCGCGCTTCACTCCTCCACCATCTGTGCACCCTTCCTCCTCTACACACCGCGTTCGACATCTACAATTCTCCTGATTCTCCAGTGGACGCGCATGTGGCGTCGCGCTTCGAGAACATTCAACAGCTGACAGTGCATGCGCCGTCGTGCTGTATATATACTCAAGGTCGGCGCTCGCTCGCTCAGTTGCCGCTCGTCGGTTGGTTTGTACGGCGCGTCGACGTCCAAGGTCGCGGTGAAATGAATTCCAACGAATCCACAAACCAATGATCGACGTCCCTTCGACCAGCGCCGCCCTTTCGCATACGTGTGTGCGTGTTCACTCATTTAACACCCCCTCCTACAACCACGTTAACCAATTTAGCCATCGACCCAAGTAAATCGCAATTTAACACCCCATTTCACAACCACGTTAACCAATTTAGCCATCGACCCAAGTAAGTCGCACTTTAACACCCCGTTAACCAATTATATGCTCCGCATCCTCCTCAGTGTTCCCCCGAGGGAAGCTGCGGGCAATTTTTTCTTGATCTCTTTCGTCAACTTCTATTTGCCAATATCCGCTCCGTAATTTCATCAAAGAGAAATACCGTGCATGGCGTAGTCGATCGAGAGAATCGTCTATACAAGGCAGTGGGTAAACGTCCTTTTTCGTAACCTGATTGAGCTTGCGGTAATCAACACAGAAACGTAAGGTGCCATCTTTTATATTCACCAATACTACCGGTGATGCCCAAGGACTTTTTGACGCCTGAATAACATCATCCTGAAGCATCTTTCGCACCTGACATTCTATGGCCTCACGTTCCCGCGGAGCTACTCGGTATGGGTTCTGCTGTATGGGTCTGACCGTTTCATCCGTAATTATGCGATGTTTCGTCAACGGCGTTTGGCGAACTCTGGACGTCGAAGAAAAATAGTCCTGAAACTCATTACTTGCTCCAGAAGGCTTTGCTTCTGCGGGGGCAGTAAACTTGGGCCAACGTTGACGGATAGAGGGGGCTGACCCGGTGACATCAGCTTTCTCCGCAGTCAAGCAGCCTGCACCTCAATGAGCTCCTCGACGTACGCGACTGCCATACCTCTTGCAAGATGTCGTCGCTGAGTACTAAAGTTCGTAACCAGAACATACGTGTGTCCGCAATTGAGGCTTACGACGGCTCTTGCAACAGATAGGCGATGGCTGAATAGCAATGTTGGAATTTGTTCAGTGATGTGGTCGAAGTTGCCTGGGTGGTCGCGTGTTACAGCTACGAGAGCACTTGAACGGGGTGGAAGGGTGACGTGATCTTCGAAGATGCACAGATGTTTACGTCGCTGGTCCTTACATCTCATATCTGAAACTTAGTCTGGGGCCATCAAAATGTAACTGACCTGTCTTGAACGTCTATGACGGCACCGTATTCACAAAGAAGTCCATCCCCAAGATCAGGTCTTTGCAACACTCGGACGAAACCACGAACGTGGCAACGAAAGCTGAATCACCGATACTAATTCTGGTAGCGCACTTTCCAGTCGGCGTCATCAATTGGCCTCACGCGGTTCTTATAATAGGCCCCGTCCTAGACGTTTTAACTTTTTTAAGCCAATCGACAAGCTTTCTGCTCATGATAGAAAATTTTGCGCCAGTGTCTACTAGCGCTGTCAAAGGGCGTCCGTCTATGTAAACAGCTAGGTCGGCGCTTACGATTTCCTGTGGGGTCGGCGGCGTTGCATCATTCGTCGTATCGCCGTATATCGTACTGGTACTGGAGGTATTGCAGCATCTCGACAAGTGGCAAACATCCCTCCAAAGGTGGCAGCTGTTAGTTTCCCCGATGGGGCTTGGAGACCTGTCCCGGACAGCGTCGGCGCAGCTACGACGGTTCGGCGAAGAGCTCGGCGAAGGTGACGGAGAGCGGGATCGACGATACAGAGCGGACGGCTGACCTTGCGGGTGCGCGCTGTCACGTCGGGTGTCGAAATGAGGCCGTGAAAAATTCGGCGCATAAGTCGGGTATCTTTGTTCACGTTATGGACAGATGCGGTAGACATGTCCAGCTTTTCCGCAATTGAAACACAGTGGACGGTGGTCGACGGTGCGTCTTGCGAATGAATGGTCGACTGGTAGGCACCCTCGGGGACCAAGTTGCAGATGTCGGAGGAGGGTAGAACGGTGGATAGAACGGAGTTTCAGTACGTCCGTTATATTGCGGAGTCGTCGTCGTTAGTGGTAGTGGCAGCGGTGGTAGGTTGTAGACTGGAGCCGCCGGCGCGTTGTAAGAACGAGCCAGTGCAGACGAGTTGTGCCACACTGACGATGGACGACGGGTGGCTGCCGCATAGGTAATAGATCGCTGGGCTGGTAGTGATTTTGCCTGCGAAAATGCTTGCCTGATGTCCTGCTGCACAACTTCTCTAACTGAAGCCATCGCCCGTTCTTGCGGAGTAACAAGGAAGCTGCGGATCTCCTTGCGAACAACCTCACGAATAAGTTTAGGCACAGAACCGTCACTGCCGGCCGTCAGAGCACAAACGCTGATTAAGGCACCGTTTGGTCGGTCATAATAGTGACACGATTGCTGCAGTGCGCGCTTGATAGCTGTAGCCTCTATGATGAATTCTGCAACGGTCGTCGATGGATTGCGGAGAAGACCGGCAAAAAGCTGTTCTTTGTCGCCTCGCATCAAGTGGCGGAGTTTCTCGGCTTCAGGCATATCAGGGTCATCCCGTCCAAATAGGCCCGTCATGTCCTCCGCAAACATGGCGACACTCTCATTCGGTTTTCTGGAACCGATGCTCGATGAGTTGCTGAGCAAAGTCATGGCGGTCGTTGTTTGTGAAGGTGCTGAGAATTTGCTGCCGAAATTCATTCCATGAAGACAGCGTTGCCTCACGGTTCTCATACCACGTACGAGCGCTGTCTGATAAAGCAAAGTAGGCGTGGAAAAGTTTTAGATTGGTGGTCCGGCGGTTTGCCTTACCGACTCGCTCGTACTGGGCTAACCAGTCCTCAACGTCTTCATACGCCTCACCATGGAATGTCTCCGGAATCTGAGGCTGCTCAAAAGTCAGCTGGGAAGCACCTGCAGGTGCCATTTCTCCAGGCGGAGTGCTTTGCTGGGCAAGTTCCAGGGGAATCACCTCAGGACTAAGGCCTCGTTGTCAGCGACTGTAGCGGTGGACAGCGGTATCCACTGAAGGAACGGATTCCGGTGTCGGACTTGAAGTGCCGGACCGCGGAGGAGTCCCGAGCATCAGTCGTAAAAGTCCAGCACCTCGACCAGTGTCGCAAAGTGCAAAGAACAGGACACAAGGGTTCCAAACGATATATATGTCAATAACTTTGGTCCTTTTGCTGACGGTGTGAAAGAGGCAGAACAGCTATGCAAGGAAGCACAGTCTATACTAAAAATGGGAGGCATGAACCTCGAAAATGGCGATCGAACGATTCAGCTTTTATGACATCGTTTGCTGAGACCAAGACAGCTCTAAAGACTCTAACGTAATCGGGCCCACAAAGATTCTTGGTGTAGAATGGAAGCCCGACACAGATGAGTTCGTTTTTTTTTTGATGTCAGCCTTGATGGAATTCCTCGCAAGTCGGCAGGACACAAAGCGATGTCTACTAATGTTCTCAGCCCGTTTTTTTTTACCCATATGGGTTCCCCGCACCGACTACTATCACCACGAAGATGATGTTTAAGAGCCTCTGGGCACGCTGTACAACATGGGACGAAAAGATCCCTCCAGATGTGCGAAAAAATTGAAACAAATAGTGCCAGCGGCTTTCTGGGCTCCGGAAAATAACAATTCTAAGAACATTGGCTCGTGATCTTGACTACGACAGACTCTATAAAGTTCAAACGCAGGCAGAAGTTTTGGTTAATTTCCGTTCTTCGACTTTCATCTGTACAATGGCAGGAGAGCTTATGCTATTGACACCTGCACATTTCCTGGTTGCCAAATACTGCTGCCTAACAAAAGAAAACTTCGACAACCTGTCTAAGTCCTTTACCCGCTTGAGCTCAACGCCTAAACACCCACTATGAGACAAAGACGACCAGGAATGAGCATGTGCTCATTTCGGGGGAGGATGTTAAGAATGACGAAAGGTTAGTCCTGCTTTCCCGCCGCACAGACGCCGTCGTAGATAGTCATCTTCACCGCCCAACTTCACGGGTCTAGAGAAGGGCCACCAACACAAAACCGACGGGAGTGAGGGAGGTTTCGCCCACAACGTTCCCACGGTAGCCTTGTTGGGACCGGCTCCGATCTTTCCTTCTTCCTTTTATACATATTTCTTCCCTTTCAAACGTTTTAGTCATCTTAAATAAACTAGTCTTGAAACTGTCCCAAACGAGTCCAGTCACTTCTTTCAAGGCTCTTGCAAACGCGGCCCAGCCGCCCTGCTATCGTTACCGCGCAGCGAGGAGCCGACGAGCAGTAGATCGCAAGTAATCATCTACAGTGGCTACATACTACATACGGAAGAGGGAATAACCCATGGCCTAAAGAGCTTCGCTACAGTGGCTAGAAAAATTTTATAGTCACTCTAGCTTCGTCCCCAAAAAGAAGGGGTAGGGAGGTGCGGATAAACCGGTGTTGCTGATCGCCGGTAGCCGCACCTGTTGTCAGAGGTTAACAATGGCATGCTCGAAAATTGCTAGACGGAGGGCTTAACTCGAAGTTGTTTTCTTTGTGTATGTACCATATCAAGTGGATTCAAAAGTCTCTTTAGAAACGTTCATACCTACTGGCTAGAGTGTATTGACCAGGTTAATAAGATTCGAGTCTGTACATTTCCTGTCTCTTGCGGACTGGAAATTTGACTAGAGTGTGTAGAGTTTGAGATCGTCGAAGTTGTCTCTTGCTACATTAAAATTATCCGCCACTGATTTCGGTAATTTCTTTGCCATGTCATTGTTGTATCATAAACAGGCTGCCCTGTTCTGCCAATGCCCTGTTTATGAAAATATTACCACCTCGTGCTGCGGCCTGGCAAGCCGTGGCTAGCCGAAAAGGGTGAAGAGGACAAAGACGAAGTGTTTCTTAGCTCTTCGTTAACGATACACGTTCGTGTCTTTCTGCCTCGCTGTCCCTATCTTGTCACTACGGCCCTTAGGGCGTGACAAGCTAGTGGACGTGATAGGTAATTTATGCACCGTACCCCTCTGCATAGCAAGACCTCAAGCGTCGTACCGGTGGTCACTCCTGTGCCCCGCACCAGCAGAAGTATCTGGCGGCGATCATCCTAAATGATGATGTTTATTCGAGAAGAGAAGTCGCAACGAGGTGGCAACAAAAAATGACCGTACGACAAGTCTGGCAAAGGCGGCACAGGCTCTCGCGCAATCAGAGCACGGGGCTTTTTCGTTATCTTCCGAAGGCGCATACGCGTTGGTGCGTGTGCTCCACTACAATATCCCCCGGGGTGAAGAGTAGCCATCCTGGCGACTCAGGGAGTCGGCACAATGAGGGGTCGTAGTAGGGTTTGAGACGGTCGACGTGCATGGTATCGCGTCCTCGACGGCGCAAATCTGGTGATTGTGCTAGTGGCTCAATGATGTAATTCACCGGGGAGGTCGCGTCAATGACACGGTACGGACCACTGTACAGGGCCAGAGGTTTAGAAGACAGGTCAGGAACGTGTGGGGGCACCCAAGGCCACACGAGGGAGCAAGCACGAAACATAGGAGCTATGTGGTGAACGTCGTCATGTCGAGTCTTTTGTAGACATTGAGCCTCACTTGTCAGAGACCGAGCCAACTGACGACAGTCTTCAGCGTATCTGGCGACTTCCGAAAGCGGGGAGCACTCAGATGCAACAGGGCGGTAGGGGAGTATAGTGTCGAGTGTATGGGAAGGTTCGCGGCCGTACAACAGAAAGAACGGGGAAAAACAGGTAGTCGCTTGCGTCACGTGGTTATAGGCGAAGGTAACAAAAGGTAATACAGCGTCTCAGTTAGTGTGGTCGGAGGAGGTGTACATCCTCAGCATGTCGCCATGTGTGCGGTTGAAGCGCTCAGTGAGACCATTCGTATGTGGGGGTATGTGGTAGATTTCCGGTGGATGATGTTGCATTCAGCGAGGATAGCTTGGATGACCTCCGACAGGAACACTCGACCCCTATCACTGAGTAATTGCCGCGGAGCACCATGGCGTAGAATGAAGCTGCGGAGGATGAAGAGTGCAACTTCGTGGGCGGTCGCTGCCGGTAGAGCTGCAGTCTCAGCTTAGCGTGTCAGATGATCGACCCCGACAACAATCCACCGGTTTCCAGTGCCACTATATGAGAGGGGGCCAAATAGGTCAATACCCACGCGGTCGAATGGGCGAGCCGGGCACGGGAGCGGCTTTAACATGCCAGGAAGGTGCCGTGGAGGTGTCTTGTTCTGTTGGCAAGTGGTGCAAGACTGAACGTATTTCTGCACAAAGCGATGCATTCCTCGCCAGTAATATCGTTGGCGCAGCCTTTCGTAGGTTTTCAGGACACCTGCGTGAGCACTTTGTGGATCTGCATGGAAATTCATGCAGATGTGAGAGCGAATATGAGTTGGGATAGCAGGGAGCCACTTCCTACCACCAGGCATGTTGTTGCGGTGGAACAGAATGTTGTCTCGTAAGAAAAAGTAGGCTGCTTGCTGGCGTAGCACTCTCGTAGAAGCGACAGCAGACGGATCGGTAAGATAGGCGACTAACAAAACAAGGTATGGGCCTTTACACTGCACCATAAGCATGTCAGTGGTGTCGAGTGGTGACAATGTGGTAAAAAGGGGTAACAGAGAAGCCACATCTGGTGTTAACGGCGATCAGGAAAGTTCATCGGCATCCGCATGCCTGTGACCGGAACGATATACGACACGGACGTCGTATTCCTGCAATCGAAGTACTCGGCGCCTTGTAAACAGTCAAGAGCATCGTCTATTCGTGGTAGCGGGTAGACATCTTTCTTTGTAATTTTGTTTAAGCGGCGATAGTCCACGCAAAATTGAACGGTGCCATCTTTTTCTTTACCAGAACCACAGGTGATGACCAAGCGCTTTGAGAAGGCTCTATGGCTCCACGTTTAAGCATGTCCGTAATGACCTTGCTCCGTAATGACGCGGCGCTCTTCGGCGGAAACGCGGTAAGGACGCTGTCGCAGAGAGCGGAGCTACAGGTCTGCTTGGGGATCTCAGCAGCATCCACCAAATGTCATGATGTTTATTCGAGCAGAGAAGTCGCAACGAGGTTGCAACAAAAAATGGCCGTACGACAAGTCTGGCAAAGGCGGCACAGGCTCTCGCGCAATCAGAGCAGGGGGCTTTTTCGTTATCTTCCGAAGGTGCATACGCGTTGCTGCGTATGCTACAATACACTAGTTTGGACTGCTCGCAGACAGCATGGCGGCTCCTACCAGCCCTACCGACACCAATCCAACTGGTACAAACGGCACAACACCACTTCATTGCAACTTACTTACCGTGGACGCAAAATATCTTTCATGGCACTGCACTTGGGTATGTTGAATATTGGCTCTTTGTTACCGTGCACAACCAGTGGGGCGACGCAAACAAGCAGTGGCATGTCTATTTCAGTCTATTGGACGGCACACAAGTAAATTATGAGAACCAGGTAGGTATCGTAACATCATGGAAAGACTTCAAACGCCGGCTTTTTCGACATATGCCAGCCCTGACCATCGGCAGAAAGCTGAGCGCGATCTGGAGTCCCGCTACAAATGCTGAATGAAGAGGTTGCGATCTATTCCAAGGATATGACGCTTCTTGTCCATCGAGCTGACCGTAACAGGCAAAAAAATGAAGGTGCGGTATCTCATGCGTGGGAGGGGGGAGGGGATAGCAACTTTTTGATGGAATTGTGCACAGTCCATCGAAAGCTGTGTCAGAATTTCTCACAGAGGCCGTCACCTTTGAAAGCACTCTTAGGCACCGGGCTCCGTCATACAAACGACACGTCCGCGCTTCAACTATGGACTAGGTGGGATCTTTGGTGGCTAAATGGATTGCTTCCGAGAGCGGATACGCTTACTAATTCGCGAGGAGCTTGAGAAGCTGCCTGTACCCTCGCACCCCAAGATCTCCTCATTGTTCAGCGTTGTCCTGGAGGAAGTTCAACATACCTTAGGAAAACTGTCTTTTATGCGGGATTATGAACCACCCAGTGACTTTCCCCGCATGTCGTACACTTAAGCTTTGCAGCAACTGGTTACACCTGCAATTCCGCATCCCACTATGGGCCCAGCCATGCTGCAGATGGTCGAAACGGCCTTATATTACAACGCACTTCTTCTGACCTCACGGAAATCGGAGGTCTGGCGTGCACCAGATTGACGTCCTCTCTGCTTCCACTGTGTCGAAGCTGGGCATGTTTACTAACAGTTCTATTGCCGACAACTTGGACTACGCGGATTTTCAGCGAACTCACTGCCACCCAGGTTCGATCAGCGGCCACATGAAATAGAAGATTATGTGGCTCAACAGCGTGGACTTTTGTCATCCTTGTACCAGCTACGCTCTCCATACCACGGCAATTTTCTCCTAATCTCCATACATATTCAAGCGTGCGGTAGGGTCGTTCACCCAGCCCGTGCCAGAAAAACTAACAAGTGCGAGCTTTGGCGGCGAGGCCGCTCACACTAGAGTGCCTCGATGCCAGTTCCTCAGCGAGGGTGCGTGCATAGAGGCACCCTAGCTCAGACTGGACAAGCTCCAAACCTACCATTGACGCTTGCGCAAGCCGACGATTACCCGATGACCTTGACACCAGCCGGTTCCACAAAATTTTCGTTACACCCTCCAGTGCTTCTCGACGGTCGCAAAGTCAGTGCTTTAGTGGACACGGATATTGATTTTCCTATAATAAGTGAAAAATAGGCCACTCTCATGAAGAAAGTGACGATGCTCTGGAACCTCAGGCCTATTCGTACTGCTGGGGGCCTGAGCGTCACGCCCCTTGGTGTTTGCACGGCACGAGCGCAGATTCGCGGGTCTACCTTGTTGTCAGCTGAAGCGTTCTCTGTCATTGTTCTGAAGACTTGATCATTGGCATGGATTTCTTTAAGAGAGCACAGTGCTATTATCAACATTTGACAATGCCTCGTCGCGTTCTGAACAAAGAGCACCACAGAAGCACATGATCTCAGCCATGATTGAGTATGCCTGCGTGTAATTGACGATGATCTGATGATACCACTGCGCACAAGTGTTTTGTTCAAGTGGCGTGTAACGGATTAGCACATGGCGAAATGGTTGCGGAGAGCAACTTATCCCTACTCCATTCCTAAGGTGCCTGCGTAGCACAAAGCCTAGCAGACCTCCAGGATGGCCACTGCGAGGTTCTTGTTACAAACTTCAACAACGAGCACCGATACCTTTTCACTGGTACTTTCATCGCCTACGCCGACCAAGTAACCAATGTGACTGAGTATTTGGCTTTCGAGGCAACCGATGTTGCCGAAGCACATTTCCGTGGCGTAGCATCGACTTAAATTCAACGCTTCCTGAACATTCGATCATGTAGACAATGTTTTCAGTAATGCACCTAAAAGAAGATACTATATATTGAACATGATTATTGCCGGTGTCTTCAAAATCAAGTCATCTTGGAGGTGTTTGAAAGTTTTGATAGAAAAGGCAATGACTAAGCGGCCATAGCGGGATTCTTTGGCTTGCCAGAGACAGCACCTCCTCTGTGTGTAATCAGCCGCAACTGTATAACATTGATAGGAGGTGCTGCTTCAGATATGGACATCGTTTCACAGTGCTGTCGGGAAATATGAGCTTGTGCTTGTGTTTCCTGTGAAGAGACATGTATTCTCATTATCAACTAAAACAGTCTCTGTATGAAGCTGTCTGGTGTGAAGAGGAATAAATTTTCATTATCAACACTGTCATGACCTGGAAAGTGCTCGACATCGTCTCGTAGTTTCTTATGCCGTTGCTTAAGGTGACTCGCCCGCGAGAACTGCAACTAAACCCTTTCTCACCTATACACGAAACTATTCTGGAATCAACGTGCTTTTGTGTCACCTCTGACACCAGCCCCCCTTACGACCAATTGCTACAGCTATTTGTGTTCCTTGTGAAGTCATGATTGCATGATAATGTATATACATCGTGCAACGATTCTGTAGCTTGTGTCGACGGTCACGTTTCACGCTCGGTGAGGCTTTCTCTTCCCTAATAAGGAGCGCTATTTTTCGCAATGTGAGCGAATCCTATTCGTTTATTAGGAAGTCCTACTCACTTCCTAAGACGAAGAAGACGAAGACGAAGACGAAGAAGTGTGTTTTGAATAGGAGCTACTTCTGCTAAGTCCGTCGTATTTCAGTGGTAATTTAAGTCTCTTGATCGGTTTTCGCTGCTCCCTTGGAGGGGATGGATGTAGACCACCCCGGGCGCCTGCCGGCACCAGCGGCGTCAGCGGCGGCCGCCTCCAGGAAGCGGATGGGACAAGCGAGTGACAGCGACAGTGAAGATACTCATGCTTACTATCTCAGCAGTGAGGACTTTTCAGATGACAGTTTCCAACTTGTGCTGAGCCGCAAAGCGAAGAGGAGGAACATGAGGACATCCTCATCCTCAACTATTCAAACTGTAAGTGAAGCGCCAAAATCGAACGCTTATACCATCCTGTTTCTGCCTGCACTTCCTACCATCAGCATGAAACGCCTCAACGGACAGTCTGTGTCGAGGTCTCTGGAAACGCTCGTGCCAAATGAGATCACGGACATAAGAGTGAAAGCCAGAAAAAATATACTGGCTGTTGACGTTTTGCACGCAAGTGCGTTGGGTGTCTTGCGCAGTGTAACTGACTTGGACAGCAACCAGGTGCGCTCTCATGTTCCATTGGGATGTGATGTAGTAACCGGCGTGATCTACGACATAGATGTGGCTATTTCCAATAAGGACTTACAATTTCTTGTCAAGTCAACAACTGATACTCCAATTGTTGATGTCACCCGGCTAGGCAAGTCTCGCTGTGTGAAGATTGCGTTTAAGAGCACATCACTCCCCTCTCATGTGAAGGTGGGGTACTTCAGACATGCTGTGCGGCCTTTCATTCCAAAGCCTCTCAAGTGCCATAAATGCATGACACCTGCACATGTGAGCAGCGTCTGCGAGAATTCGGTGGTATGTCACCGCTGCGCCGAGCCCAATGAAGCGGATAAGTGCGTCGCAACTGTCAAGAAATGCTCTGATTGCAATGGATCCCATGAAGCCACATCGAAGGACTGCCCGGGGATTCAGAAGGAAATTGCCATCTTGAAGGAGATGGTGCACGATCACTCATCTCATCGAGAAGCCGCAGCTAAAGTCAGAAGGCGTCGTTCACGTCGACGTCGGTCTTCAAGGACGCCCGCTACCTCCTCGACACGTTTGCCAGATCCCTCATCAGTACCACCTACTTTGCCTCCCAGACCACATGCCGTGGGAAAGGCTGTAAAGGACAAAGCCTGTGAGCATACCCTAACTGCGACAGAAAGGCCTGCACTTCAAAGGGAAGCAGCATCAAGCGAACCGAAGAAGTTTCATGACGGCCGCGATCCCGGTTCGAGATCTTTCCAACCAAGACAGGCAAGTGACTGCAATCGTGCAATCATTAAATGCCACGATTCACACGGTACTGAGCAGCATACAATCTCCGTTTGCTAAGAGTGCACTGCAAATACTGGATGCACTGAATCCAGTTCTTGCTAACGTCGTATAAGCACAATGGCTCAACAAAATCTCATCTTCCGCACTAAAGTTAAAAGTGCGTTGATTTTTCAGTGGAATGCCAGAGGCATGAAGTCCCGTATCTCGGACTTTCGCCAATTTGTTCGGGCCAATCAATTCACTATACTTGTCATATGTGAACCAAACGTATCAACACCTTATAGATTGTCCGGTTATGAAGCTTTTTGTTCAGCCGCTTGCGAAGAACGAAGCAAAGTAATTGTTTACATTCGCACAGACTTGACTTATCTTTCACACCCAATAAGTTCAAATGACGACAATCAATACGTGTGTCTTCGTGTAAAGAAGAATGCAGTTTCGTTTACGCTTATTGGTGGATATATATCTCCGTCATCGCGATTTGACTGCGACAGATTAAAAGGCATTCTAATGAGGACGCATGGGCCTTGGATCATCACCGGTGACTTCAACGCCCATAACATGCTTTGGTGGAGCACCAGGATGAATGCCAGGGGCCGGAAGATTGTTACATTCGCTTCCGATTACGACCTTTCCATCATGAACGATGGTACCCCAACATATCTGCGGGGCCTCACGTATGGCAGTTGCCTTGACCTGACATTGGTGTCACGGTGCTTCTCTCACAACGTTAAATGGTTTTGCGATATTGAGACTCATGGGAGTGATCACATTCCACCTACGTGACGATCGATGGTATCATAAAAAAATATCTTCCGGTGTTGTAATTGGCACTGACTGGTCGATGTTTACATCGCGTGATGAGGACGCTTGCCAAGAAGGCCTCGCCTGCAGCCTGGAAAATACCATAGCGGAAGATATGCAAGCATCCAAATGTAAATTACCATTTTCGTCTAAAATTACACAGTTTGACATCGAACTGGAAAGATTACGAGCTATACGAAGGCGTGCTGAATGACGATACAGAGGCACAAGATCAATTTACGATCTTAGGGAAGCAAGACGGCTCCAGAAAAAAATTGAACGACGCATTTACAAGCTAGAGAGCGAACGCTGGAAAGCATTCTGCGAATCTCTAGACCCTCATAAACCGCTGTCATATATCTGGAGAACAGTTCGTGGTCTTCGCTCCTCTCCGCAACAACGGCACCCTTTTAAAGCTTTGGCACTCCATCATGAAAAAACAGAACTCGAGGTGGCTGAAGAATTTTGCACGAGAGTTGCCGGAAATATTATGAGAGAGAGCATCGACGCCGTCATCGTTCCTGAGACGCGATTACCAGAAATGGGCATTCCAATCACCATGGAAGAACTGGAAGGTGCGTTAGTCGCTTCTAAGCGCATGTCATCGCCAGGTCCTGATGGTATTACTTATAGTGCGTTGGGACACCTTGGACGAAAAGCCAGAAAAGAACTTTTAACATGTTTCAACAACTCCTGGCTCAGCGGCAGTGTTCCCCGAGAAAGGAAAATAAGTCGAATAATACCACTTTTGAAATCGGGAAAATCACCATTGTACTTGACAGCGTACCACCCTATTGCTTTCGCAAGCTGCCTCGGGAAAGTGATAAAAAGAATGGTTCTATTTTGTCTCGAGTGGTACTTGGAACGATACACCAAATACCCTTCTTGCATGGCAGGCTTTCGTTGGGGCCACTCCTCCATCGACTGTGTCCTTGACTTATCGACATTTGTTCAGCAAGAAAAAAATCGCAAGCGCATATCAGTGGCACTCTTTCTTGACGTGAAGGGTACATATGATAATGTAGCTCACGATGCCATCCTCACTTCTCTCGCAGCAATGTGCATTGGTGGACGAATGTTTCAATGGATAAAAGATTATATAACTCGCAGGGGTTTCTTTGTGCAAACATATGAGGGTACAACTGCTGAACATTACACCTACTGCGGAGTACTTCAGGGAGGTGTTTTAAGCCCCACATTGTTCAATGTTGCCCTCATTGGTCTGGTGAAGGTTCTGTCAAAGTCAGTGTGCCTATCCATATATGCCGATGATATTTGCCTCTGGAGTGTTGCAGTTACTCGCCCTCAGGTGCGTGCACGAACACAGCGGGCAGCAACCCTCACATCAGCTTACCTTCAGAAACAAGGCCTAACTATATCAACTGTGGAGTGCGCGTTGATGGCGTTTACACGCAAACCAATGATGCCATACCCTGTTTACATCAATGGGCAGAGTGTCAAATATGCGCGGACGCATCGTTTCCTGGGCATAATAATCGACAGAAGTCTTTCATTGAGCCCGCATTGTGCGTACTTGAAGAAGAGACTGCTATCTACTGTGCATATAATGAAATTCATGTGCGGGAAAGCATGGGGAACTTCTGTGGCCTCCATGCTACAGCTCTACAGGGCCCTATTTCTGGGTCTATTGTGCTACAGCTTGCCGGTACTGACTAACACTTGCAAATCCAATACTCGTTCATTGGAGAGTTTGCAGGGTCAGACACTGCGTATCTGCCTAGGACTGCCCCGATGCGCTTCTACTTATGCCACAATCATGCTTGCCAAAGACCATCTGGTCAGGACATATGGAGTTGTGGATTGCCTCAGAGCGCACATTCGACATGCTAGCCGTGTTCCCGACTACAACTTGGCCCTTCTACCCTCCAGAAGACCACGTGCTACGTTTTCAGACGTCATAGCCAAGCACCTAAACAGCATTCCATCAGGATATACGCCAGCTGCGAAAATGGCATGTCCTTTGTGGTGCCTCGACCAGCCGCAAATACGTCTAGAAATTCCCGGAATCAAAAAGAAAAGCAATCACTCCAGAGTAGCATTGAAGCAAGCAACACTGCTATTATTACATGACTTGTACTTAGACCGAACACAGATATACACTGATGGGTCCGTCTCGTCCAGCAGCTCATCAGGTGCCGCTGTAATTCCGGCTGCAGCAATGACAATCAAGCTTAAGTTGTCGCATATGACTACATCTACGGCATCAGAGCTTGCTGCTATAAGGGCTGCTTTACAATATCTCGTTCAAGAACGTCCAGGATGATGGGTCATATTCTATGATTCGAAGGCAGTGCTTCAGAGTTTGCAGTCTGCCATGCGTAGAAGGAGTCATGGACAATTGGTACAGGAAATAAGACATTGCCATCATGAAACTCTAGCACGAGGGCATGATATTATATATCAATGGCTGCCTGGACATATCGGTATTACCGGAAATCATTTAGCCGATTATGCAGCCCGCTCAGCCCATGAAGGAACCCGTTGTGGCGACGCGCACTTCCGACGACGTTACGAAGGGTGCTCCGAATCTCACCGCTGCAACCACTGTTTCGAAAGACGGCGACGCCAACACGGTCCCGAAGGCGCCACTGCTTCGAACTCCGCCGGGAAGGTCGCCAGCCGTTTGGTAGCGTAGGTTTCTCAGCTTGCGACTGCTTCTGCGCAGAGCTGATAGACGGGCGGACGAGACGACGGTGAGTTAAACAAGGTTTATGTACAGCATATATACAGAGGCGTTACAAATTCGGCACTCGGGCCGACAGAGACTCGAAGAGCCGAGCTCTCCTCTCCAACACATAGGTCTGCTCTCAAATGGGTCTGCTAACACATAGCTCAACTCTCTATCACATAGCTCTCTTCTCTGACACACAGCTCAACTGCGACAAACATGTCTGCTCTCCAACAGGTCTGCTTTCACCAAGGACCGCTGATCGCGACGCGCCGCAAGGCTTCTTTTATATGCACCGGGTCCAACCCAAATGTCCAACCAGAAGCGCCGCTGGTCATGAGGTCTGACTCCTCCAATGGGGTCACCGCTGGGCCGCGCCATTCTTTCTCATCGAATCTGGAGAGGCTGCGCTGCAGGTGTCTGCTCCCAAGGACGAGTGACGTCGCTAGGCATTGCGTCAGCCGCCAGACAGGAAGACGCCGGTTGTTTACTCGACGGGCTCGCGTGCTGAGGTGACTCCCTGCACGTGCACGCCAGAAAGGCGCCGTCACCTGTTGACGTCGTTGAGTTGTTCGCGTCAGGCGGACTCGCGGGCTGGCCTTGACACAGATTGCCTTTTTCAGAGGCACGGACGTTTGCTGCGGACTCGCAGGCATAACAGCACCCCCGCCGCCAGACAATGCGCCGGAAAGACGAGCTGCTTCCACGTGGCTCGGATGTCAGGCGCGCTCGTTCGCCAGGTCCCTCCAGGTTCGCCTCCAGGGCCATGGGGAGAATGCAGCTCTGTACTCTGTTCCGGGAACACATCCCATTCTTGAGGACGGATCCCAGCTCCACTGGCTGTCGCCACAACTTGCCGAACAGCTTCGCTCATCTCTGACGATCCTTGGTTTCAGCACTTGTCGATGGTTCTGTAACTTGTCAAGAACGGTTCAACAACAGACAACACACGACACAAGCGAGCGCGCTCGGTCACCCGACAGAACACCAGACAAAGTATATTACAACAAATACCTAGCTACGCGTCTATCGGAATTTCGTTCCCTCTACATCAAGAGGCGCATGTGGGACACAAGACTCTCAAAATGACAACTCAATTTTTACACGTGCAACAACGTAACGAATTAGAATACAACATAAAGTTGGCTCCTTGAGCTCACTCTGGACGAGAGCGCTCAGCTCAGGTCGTGATGAGGTCAAAATTTTGCCCCGAATCGCCAGTGAGAAACCGAAAACTGGAGAAGGTACTAGTTAGAACGCCCGGTTCAATGCACCTGCATTAACAATTAGTTTCCTTTTTTAGCGAACGTCAAAGTTGTGCTCTTGGAGCATCATGCTCCATCTCAGTAACCGACCACTTTTAGGCGACGATACCTATGCGGTACGAACAGCTGCACATACTCGCGACGTTGCACAGGGCAACAACGATACGGCTTGCTACGGATTGGCTCCTCACCAGCTAGCCCGATATCGTGTTCAATCACCGTCGGGTTTCAGGGACGGTGCGAAAACACGTCTTCAAACTCGGAAACAATCCTTTTTAGGTCCTCCTTCTGGACTTCACTTAACCTAGGCTCTAGGTTCAACTGCTCCAAGATCACCTCCGATCCCCTTTCGATTACATCACTAGAACTCCAATTTTCTGCTCCCTCTTCCTCTGAAGCATTCAACAGCACACTTACGACCGCTTGATGTTGAACGTACGGTTTCATCAAGTTACTGTGGTAAATTTTGTTCAGCCGCCTTCCTAATTTACCTTCACAATTGGTATCAGAAAGCTTCGATAATACTTTGGCGGGCCCTTCCCAATGAACCTCAAGCTTGTTCCTTTTGGACTTCTGCAGCAGCATTACCTGACTTCCTACTTCAAAAGCGCGCTTCTTCACCGATTTGTCGTGGTACTCATTCGACAACACTTGTGCAGCTTTCATGTGGCTTTCCACTGGCGCTTTAATCGGGAGGTCCTTGCGCTGCTCTTGAATGGGCGTCTCTCGATCATCCCTCGACAGCTTACTCCAACTTTCCGCTACAGGCGAGAGCGTCGCAACCCTCTCGCTCTGACACAATGGCGCCATGTCGTCTCCTCTTGCTACGGAAACCGCGCCGGTCGCTTCGGCGACGGGCCGCTCGCGTGACTGCTCACATGACTCACGCAAAAAATTTCCTCTCTGAGGTTCCGTCGACCCGCCGACAAGGTCACTTAAGAGTTCACCGCGATGAACAAGATCAAGCTCCCGCTACAGCTTCCGCGCTTGCGATCGCGTGAGGGCCATGTACGCTAAGTTGGGGAAGAACGATTTACCCTGCTCTTTGAGAAGCTGCTCCGAGTTGTTGGAGAAAAGATAAGGAAACCGATCGGGAAGCGCGGCAGACGCAGCCGCTTCGGTGCGAAGCTTACCGAACGGGCCTTCAATGACAACCGTAGCGATTGGTAAGCAAGCACTCTGCTCCTCGGCGACTTGCCTGATCCACGCGCATTCTCCTGTAAACTCATCCGGAGACACCAATGAAGCATGAACAACGTCCATGGTTGCCGCGGAGTCTCTAAGTGCTCGACACGCTTTGCCATTCACGCTAATATCTTGGAATACGGCTCCAACAACCCCATGTTCTTTTCCAATTCTCGGATTGTTGCAAAAGTAAACTTTTGCTTACAGTTTATCGCGATGTGCCCTTCCTTTTTGCAGTTGTAGCAGATTAGTGGCTTCCGTGATTCAAATGCCCGTGTGGTATCAGTGCGTTGTTTAGGAACCTCACTCGATTTCTCCGCTTCCGTTTACCCTTCCCCTACAGTGTCCTTCGTAAGAGACGGGTCCTTCTTGAAATTACGGTGCGGAGCGGGTTTCCGTTGATCAGGTTTTTTTGAAAAGCCCTCTTTCCTTTCATCCTTTTCAACGCGCACTACCCTGCTATGCAACTTTTGGCGAGTATAATACTCCTCAGCTAACTCTGCTGCCTTGTTTAGCTGTACTTCACCAAGTTTGTCCTGCAGCCAAAGATTGACATCCTCCTCGATGCAGCGGTAGAATTGCTCCAATGCAACGCATTCCACCACTTTATCGCGGTCGTCATAAACACCTTCGCCCTTGAGCCATTCAATTAAATCGGCTTTAAGACGAAACGCGAAGTCAACGTGCGACTCATTCCCCTTTTTAGCATACCGGAACCTTTGCCTGAAAGCCTCGGGTGACAACTTATAACGTCTCAAGAGCACTTCCTTAACCTCGTCATAGCTCTCAAACGCTTCCCTCGACAAGCAAGTTATCGCGTCGGGCACTTCGCAGGGAAGAAGAGCTAACAAATCTGTGCCTAAAGAGACCACTCCAAAGCGTTTCGCTCACAGACGTGTTCAAACTTGACGAGATACTTCGCCATGTCCTCGCCCAGTACGAACGGTGGCAGTTGGTCCCGAATTCTATAACCGCTAACCTGAATCTTCGGAGAAGCTACGCTAGGCGCCTGCGAACACTGTAGGATTGCCAATTCTACTCGTTTCAACTCGAGGCGCTCCTGTCTCTCGGCCTCCTCGCTCTCGCGACGTTCGCGCCTTTCAGCTTCTTCACGTTCGCGAGCTTCTCGCCTTTCAGGCTCCTCGCGGCGTGCTTTCATATCCACCCAGGCCTCATCGACTTCCTCAGCCGACACTCCCTCATCCTTCATAATCTCAAGGATTGCTTGCTTTCGTTTCGCACGGCCCAAAGTAATGCCGAGTTCCTCACGAATTTCGATGATTTCCTTCACTTTAAGGTTCTCCATCGTTCACACTAGCCTCTTGCTGTTTGCCCCTGTTAATAATTTATTTGCCGTACCCACTATAAGTCAACTAGCAAGACGCGCAAGCAATTTTTCACACTCCCGTGTTTACCCCCTCCGCGTTAACTTTGGTTTCAAAACGCTTCGACTTGGCTTGAAACGATCAAAGCTCGTTTCAATGCTTCACACAGCTCTTCTCTAAACTACTACAACCTGAGCTAGTGTAGTCTGGTGAACTGAGGGGAAAACACCAGGCAATCACCGCATCGATGTCGCTGACGCCGGCCGATACCGCAGCTGCCAACCACTGTTGCGACGCGCACCTCCGACGACGTTACGAAGGGCGCTACGAATCTCACCGCTGCAACCACTGTTTCGAAAGACGGCGACGCCAACACGGTCCTGAAGGGGCCACTGCTTCGAACTCCGCCGGGAAGGTCGCCAGCCGTTTGGTAGCGTAGGTTTCTCAGCTCGCGACTGCTTCTGCGAAGAGCTGATAGATGAGCGGACGAGACGACGGTGAGTCAAACAAGGTTTATGTACAGCATATATACAGAGGCGTTGCAAATTCGGCACTCGGGCCGACAAAGACTCGTAGAGCCGAGCTCTCCTCTCTAACACATAGGTCTGCTCTCAAATGGGTCTGCTAACACATAGCTCAACTCTCTATCACATAGCTCTCTTCTCTGACACACAGCTCAACTGCGACATACATGTCTGCTCTCCAACAGGTCTGCTTTCACCTAGAACCGCTGATCGCGACGCGCCGCAGGGCTTCTTTTATATGCACCGGGTCCAACCCAAATGTCCAACCAGAAGCGCCGCTGGTCATGAGGTCTGACTCCTCCAATGGGGTCACCGCTGGGCCGCGCCATTTTTTCTCATCCAATCTGGAGAGGCTGCGCTGCAGGTGTCTGCTCCCAAGGACGAGTGGCGTCGCTAGGCATTGCGTCAGCCGCCAGACAGGAAGACGCCGGTTGTTTACTCGACGGGCTCGCGTGCTGAGGTGACTCACTGCACGTGCACGCCAGAAATGCGCCGTCACCTGTTGACGTCGTTGAGTTGTTCGCGTCAGGCGGACTCGCGGGCTGGCCTTGACACAGATTGCCTTTTTCAGAGGCACGGACGTTTGCTGCGGACTCGCAGGCATAACACCGTGTAGTTCCAATTCCTCTATCAAGGAATGATGCAGCAAGACAACTTTACCTGCTGGCTCGAGATCTCACACGCACGTTTTGGTCGTCTACCAGCTTCCAAAGGTGTCAATTTTATGAACTGGATCCTTCGCTCAAGCTAAAGCTACCATCACAACTTTCCCGCTCCGATGCGACACTGTTATGTGCCCCGCCGCGGTGGTCTAGTGGGTAAGGTACTCGGCTGCTGACCCGTAGGTCGCGGGTTCGATTCCCGGCTGCAGCGGCTGCATTTCCGATGGAGGCGGAAATGTTGTAGGCCCGTGTACTCAGATTTGGGTGCACGTCAAATAACCCCAGGTGGTCAAAATTTCCGGAGCCCTCCACTACGGCGTCTCTCATAATCAAATGGTGGTTTTGGGACGTTAAACCCCTCAAATCTATCAATCAATCAGCGACACTGTTATGCCGCCTTTGGTTGGGTGTTGCATTTACAAAGGTGTAGTCCTTTCGCACTGGTATGGCAGACACTCCTACATGCGACTACTGCGGAGCTGAAGAGACCATCGAACACGTCCTGTGCAGCTGCGCTTGCTACGACACACAGCGATGCCAGCTCCGGATGGTTTTGAATCGACTTGACCGCGGACCATTTTGTGTGCAGAAGATACTAGGACCTTGGGCATCTGCCTCAGTTGCGCAGAAAGCGACTAAAGCACTGCTACTTTACTTCAAGTCAGCAAACCTGAGCGACCGCCTGTAGACTGCATGTGCTCCCCGAGTGTGCTCGTGATTGTGTGTACCTTCTCACCTCTCTGCAACCTCTTTTCTCCCCTTCATCCCTTCCCCAGTGCAGGGAAGCAAACCGGATGTGCGGCTGGTTAACCTCCCTGCCTTTCCTTGCATTTTTATCTCTCTCTCTTACTGACTTATTACAGATCACTAATATTCCTTATGAACGATTTTTTCACGCAAGCACAACTAATTTGCAATTGTTGATCTCAGCTGATTGTTGCATATCAATTTAGGTCGACTCACAGTATTTCTAGTAAGAGAAATGAGGTCTGCAAGTCACCACGTAATGCTTGAATTTTTTATTTTACAATTCATGTTTTTACAGCGCGTTTACATTCGAAAATGGTGTTAAAAGGAGGATTCACGACCCGGTCACAGTAGCAGGGAGATTTGCAATCAGGAGAACGCCCACTCCACGCATTGCAGCTTCCGCTCTGAAATAAATGTAAGAGCACGACATCATCTGCCATCTTTCACTATATATCATCTGCATCATCATCATCATCATCATCATCATCAGCCTGACTACGTTCACTGCAGCACAAGGGACTCTCCCATGTTCCGACAGTTAACTCGGTTCTCTGCTTGCTTCTGCGAATTTGTACCCGCAAACTTCTTAATTTCATCTGCCCACCCAACCTTCTTTCTCCCCCTAGCCTGCTTGCCTGGGAATGCAGTTAGTTATTCTTAATGACCAGCGGTTATCCTGTTTACGCGTTACATGCCCGGCCCATGTCCATTTCCTCTTCTTGATTTCAAGTATGATATATTTAACCACGATTCGTTCTCTGGCCCACTCTGCCCTCTTCTTGTTTTTTTTTAACATTACACCTATCAATTTACTTTTCGTCGCTCGCTGTGTCCTCCTCAATTTAAGCTTAACCCTCTTTGTAAACGTCCAGGTTTCTGCTTGGTAGCTAAGTACCGGCAAGATCCAACTGTTAGATACCTACCTCTTGAGGGAGAGTGGCAATCTACCTGTCATGATTTGAGAGTGCATGCCAAATGTGCTCCACTCCATTTTTATTCTTCTTGCTACTTCAATCCCGTGGTTCGGCTCTCCGGTTATTACCTACCCTAAGTAGACATAATCTTTTACAACTTCAAGTGCACGATAACTTATCTCGAAGCGCTGCTCTCTTCTGAGGTTGTTGTACATTACTTTCTTTTTCTGCAGATTAATTTTCAGACCCACCTTTCTGCTCTCTTTGCCTAACTCCATAGTAATGAGTTGCAGTTCGCCCCCTGAGTTACTCAGCAATGCAATGTCATCGGCGACATGCAGGTTACTAAGGTACTCTCCATTAACGCTTATCCCTAACTGTCCCCACTCTAAGCCTATGAAAACCTCCTGTCACCACGCGGTATAGCATTGGGGAGATTGTATTCTCCTGCCTTACGCCATTCTTGATTGCTATTTTGTTGCTTTCTTTATGAAGCACTATGGTAGCAGTTGATTCCCTGTAGATTTCTTCCAGGATGTTTATGTATGCTTCACCGACGCCCAGATTCCGCAGTGTCTGAATTGCTGCTGATATTTCTACTGAATCAAACGCCTTCTCGTAATCTATGAAGGCTATGTATAGTGGTTAGCTATATTCTGAGCATTTTTCTATTACCTGATTCATAGTATCAATGTGGTCGATTGTTGAGCCTGTTCGAAATCCTGCTTTTTCGTTTCGTTGATTGAATGCTAATGATGGCTTAATTTTGTAGGCAATCACCTTTGTAAGTAGCTGGTTTGCTACGGAGAGCAAGCTGATCAGCCTGTAATTTTTGTCATCTCCTTTCTTACCTATTAAGATGATGTTAGCATTTTTCCAAGGTTCTGGTACTCTTCCCGTCAGGAGACACCTCGTAAACGGGGTGGCTAGTTTTTCTAACACAATCTGTCCTCTATCTTTCAGCAGATTTGATCTTACCTGATCCTCACCAGCAGCTTTGCCTCTTTGCATGCTCTCGAAGGCTTTTCTTACTACTTCTATTGATACTGAGGGGTATCATATGGGTTTCTGCTAGTTCTTATAGTATTAAGGTCTTGGTTATTCCGGCTACTGTACAGACCTCTGTAAAAATCCTCCACTATTTTAACTATCATATTCATATTGGTAGTTATTTTCCCTTCTTCGTCCCTTAGCGCATACATCCAATTTTTGCCTATCCCAAGTTTTCTCTTCACTGCTTTGACGCTTCCTTCGTTTTTTCAGAACGTGTTCAATTCTCCCCATGTTATACTATCTTACATCGTATACCTTACGCTTACTATTTAATTTCAAAAGCTCTGCCAGTTCTATTTTGTCTGTTGTACTTGAGGATTTCATGCTTTGATGCTTTTCAATGAAATTCTTTGTTTCTTGGGAAAGCTTGCAAACGTCCTGTCTAACTACCGCGCCTCCCACTTCCACTGCACACTCCGTAATGATACTCGTCAGATTATCATTGATTCTATCTACGCTAAGGTTGTTTTCCTCAATAATAGCCGAGTACATGTTCTGAAGCGAGACTCTGAATACCTGTACTTTCCCTCTAAGTTCTAGCTCATTGACTGGCTTCTTGCGTATCAGTTTCGGTCATTCCTTGTTCAAGTCTAGGCGAATTCGAGACCGTACATTTCTATGGTCACTGCATCACACCTTGCCAACCACTTCCACATCCTGCGCGATGCCTGGGTGAGCACTCATTACAAAGTCTATTTCGTTCTTATTTTCGCCATTAGGGCTTCTCCATGTCCACCTATGGTTTCCTCGTTTTCTGTAGAAGGTATTCAAAATCCAATAACTTTTGAGCTCTGCGAATTATACGAATAGCTCTCCTCTGGCATTTCTAGTATTGACGCCATAATCTCCTACTACCTGGTCTCCAGCCTGCTTCTTCTCTACATTTGCATAAAGTCTCCCATCAGTAGAGTATACTGTGTTTTTATCTTACTCATTGCCGATTCCACGTCTTCCTAGCCGCTTTTAACTGAAGCGTCGTCATGGCTGGTTGTGAGCGCGTAAGCCTTCTTAGCCACATTCATCTTGTATATCTTATCGAGTTTAATTACGATACCTGCCACCCTTTCATTATAGCTATACTATTCATCTATGTTGCTAGCTATGGTGGTTTTGGGACGTTAAACCCCACAAATCAATCAATGGTTATGTGAATTAAGAACCCCCCTCCCAGTTCCTTTCTGTTAGCCAAGCCCCGATAGCAAAGGATGTGCCCATTTTGTAGCACCATATTGGCCTCATCTGTCCTGCTAACCTCACTGAGCTTTATTATATCCCACTTAACACCCTCTAGCTCTTCGAATAGTACAGCTAGACTTGCCTCACTAGATAAGGTTCTAGAGTTAAGCGTTGCCAGTTTCAGGTTCCAATGGCGACCTATCTGGATCCAGAGATTCTTAGCACTCTCTGCTTCGATGCAGGTGTGACCACCGCCATGGTCAGTTGCTTCGCAGCTGCTAGGGACTGAGGGCCATGAGTTGATTAGCATATGCATGTTAGAGGTAGTGACCAGATACTGCACCAGGGTGGCCAATACTTCTCTGATGAGGGATTGCGTTACCAGTGGTGGTCGCCTGTGAGGCCGCACCCCAGGCCTCTTAATGCAGTTTCATCACCACGCGGATTTTTTATCCGGTTGGAGCTGCGCCAGGGTTGGTGGAGAGACCTTGTCTCTCAGCCGCCAGACGTGCTCGCTGGATGGCCCATATTTATTCTGCCCGATCTAAACTGATCAGCACGGCTCTCCACCGCGCCCCAAGCTGTTCTGGGGAGACTGCACTCGCGTCCTGTGTCTGTGCACATTCCCATAAAATATGCTCCAATGTGGCATGTAGCATGCTACGTAGCTTACACGAGTCATCTGGGTATAGTTCAGGGTAGATGCAATTTAGGTGCTCCGGGTTGGGAAATGTTCTGGTTTGAAGTCACCTCCAGACAACCTCCTGAAATCTGCTTAATGTGCAGCTAGTTGATAAAAATCTGCGCCTCGACTTTTGGTAGAATTAGATAATCAAACATTCAATCCCTCTCCCACCACGCCTCTCCTCCCGGTACCTCATGTGAAGCTTCATCACGAGTGCGGTGAGACCTCGCGCTACGCGGTCAGCTTCCTCGCTGAGGTTGGGAACCAGGGACTCGCACGGGATGTGGGCTGGGAACCATATAATATACCTTTCTTCGATTCCTCAGATGATATGAGCTTTGCCTAGCGGAGGAGTATGTTAGTTGCCTCGGGAGATATTCTTCCTCGTTCATATATAGATACGGATGGCCGACTGCGAGTCGCTGATCACATATCTACATTTTGGGGGAATTATGGTCTGTGCTGTAGCCACCTGTTCCGCGATTTCTGAGTTATCAGAGCGTATAGAGCACGCGCTTATGCACTTGCGGTTGTTGTTTATTTTTGCCGCAAAGTAGGATTTGTGACTCGTGCACTCCGCTGCGTCTACTATGAACGCCTCCTTGTCTCTGCAATAGGCCTTGAGTAGAATTATAGCTCGGCTTTCTCTTTTGCCTTGATTAAGTTTCGGGTGCATTTTTGGGCAGATTGGGGACCTGAATCATTCGCCTGATCACCTTTGGAACCGACACCTTAATTCCTTGTTGGCTATGGTAATTTATCTCTAACTTGTCGAGGTGCTGGTGCTATCTGGAAGGACTAAAGCTTGTTTGTACGCCGTTCGTATGAGTGCGTTGATCTTGAGCTTTTCGTCTAAATACCAGTTTAGACATGCCGCTACGTATATAACATGACTTGTGGCGAATGAATATATAAGGCCTATGACGTTAGCCTCTTTCAGGCCCTGGTTTTTGTTTGTGACTCTCATTATTAGCCGTGTTCCGTTGGTGACTTTGGTTACTAACCTATTCACGGTTTCGCCGTTTGTACCCATAGACTGATGATGAGTCCAAAGACTGAGATTTGTTGCACTATAGGAATAGTCCTGCCGTTTTTGTGTGAATTTGGATCTCTTCGTAAACACGGTCCCGGCTGTATTTCTTGGGTGGTCTGCCTTTAAGCCTGAGGCGATAGAGGAGAGGCTCGGACTTATCTTTTTTTTTATTTGTACATACTGCAGGCCCTAATCGGGCCCATGCAGCAGTGGATACATAGAGGTAAAATGAGGCATAATAATGCTCCACAAAAAGAAAAGAAAGTATTGATACACATAGGATACTTCATAATTCACATCTATACATTTTAGAAAAATCAATCTCTTCTAGACAGTTGACAAAAGATTCTAGCGTAGAACAATTCACAGCATTGACTGGCAGCCTATTCCAAAAACTAATGGCCAATGGGAATAAAGAATACTTATGTGTATTGACACGGCTAGCAGGTTGAAAGATGACCTTGTTGTGGATTGTCCTGAGTGAGTGTTTAAATGGGTCGTGTGAGTACAGATTGCGCGGTATCTTAAAATGGCCGTGATAGAGTAAGTACAAGAACTTTAACCTAGAAATTACTCTTCGCTTGGAAAGTGGCTGAAGATTCGCTTTATTAATTAGGTCAGTGACGCTTGAATGTCGCGAATAATTAGAGTAGATGAACCATGCAGCTAATTTCTGAATGCGTTCAATTTTGTCTATTAAGTGTTGTTGGTGGGGACTCCATGTTATGTCGGCATATTCTAAGGCAGGGTGAATAAGAGTCTTGTATGCATTTAGTTTGACTTGGGCCGGAGCATTTCGTAACCTTCTTCTAAGAAAGTATAGCTTCCCTACCGCTTTTTTGCAGGCGGTGTCGATATGAGGTTCCCAACTTAAGTTTGCTGAAAGCGTGACACCAAGGTATTTCACCTGATCACTTTTAGGGAGTTCAATATTTTCTAAAGTGTACGAAAAATTAAGCGGATTCTTCTTATTAGTCAATGTGAGACATTTTGTTTTAGATGGGTTCAGTCTCATGCCCCATTTCTGGCACCAAGCGCAAATATTTTTAGAGAGTTATTCAAGCCGATTTGGTCCGCTGAATGTCTTACAACTGTATACACGACACAATCATCTGCGAAAAGCCGCATCTGGATTGATGACTGGATTCAAAATTGGATATCATTGACATAAATAAGAAATAGTAGAGGCGCAAGGACTGAACTCTGCGGTACTCCCGAGAACACAAGGAGGCTATCGGGCATATCGGATTATCTAGCGAGCACTCGACGTCAGTACCTTCAAGATACTCCTCAATAGTGATGACGACCTCCTGGAGCCTCTCTTCTATCTCTTCGCCACTACCTTCACATGCCCAGATGGTGATATCATCTGCATTTATTGAGTGATGTATTCCGTATATTGAGTTAAGCCGAGCCGGCAGTCCTATCATTGTGAGATTAAACAGCATTGGCAATATGATTGAAGCCAGCGGGGTACCAGTTCTGCCCGTAAGCCATTCCTCAGATCTCAGTTCTCCCATTACGATGGACACTATTCTGTCGGTTAAGAAGTCCTTGACATAGTTATATGCTCTCGATCCTAAGTTTTATTGGCAGATCTGAAATAATATTGCGTATGCGATGTTTTGGGCGTATGCGATGTTTTGTCGAAGGCTTTTGTAAGGTCTAATCTTAAGATCGTTCGGGTAGATGTTGTTTTGTTGTCTAGCATCTGCTGCTTAATTTGCAGCATGGCGTCTTGCGTGAACAGCTGTGTGCAGAACCCCAACGTGGAGTCTGGGTAGAATACGTTCTCCTCAAGATTGGCTTCTGCTTTGGATAGCGATCGGCTGGCGAAACTAATGACCCTTTCAAGTCCGTCAGTCCTCTGCACAAGAACGGTGCCAAGACATACGCTGCTTGCGTCAGTGTGTATTGCTGTCTCGGAGAATTTGTCGAAATGGGCAAGTAATGAAGGCGTCTGGAGGCGTTTAAGCTCCTGGAAAGCGTGTTCCTGCGGCGTTTCCCACTTGAACTCCACGTCAGCCTTGGTAAGGTTAGTGAGAGAATCAGCGATGCGGGTGAAGTTTTCCACGAACCACCTATAATAGGCACACAGGCCCAGAAATCGGCGTACCGCCTTTTTGTCAGTGGGCGGTGGGAACCCGGCGATGGCGGCTGTTTTCCGTGGATCGGGACGAACTCCAGACTTACTAATAACGTGCCCCAGAAACAAGAGCTCCTCGTACGCAAATCTGCACTTTTCTGGCTTCAGTGTGAGCCCGGACGTCTTGATGGCTTGAAGTACAGCTTCAAGGTGCCGAAGATGCTCGTCGAAACTCGAGGAAAACACGACGACGTCATCCAAGTACACAAGGCAAGTCTGCTACTTAAATCCTGCCAGTACTGTATCCATAACGCGTTGAAAAGTTGCAGGCGCTGAGCAAAGACAGAAGGGCATCACCTTCAACTCGAAGAGGCCGTCCGGTGTTTATGTCTGATGTTAGTTAGTTTTATTGGCAGATCTGAAATAATATTGCCGTATGCGATGTTTTGTCGAAGGCTTTTGTAAGGTCTAATCTTAAGATCGTTCGGGTAGACGTTGTTTTGTTGTCTAGAATCTGCTGCTTAATTTGCAGCATGGCGTCTTGCGTGAACAGCTGTGTGCGGAACCCCAACGTGGAGTCTGGGTAGAATTCGTTCTTCTCAAGATAGGTGTTCACTCTGTCTTGACAAGCGTGTTCTATCAACTCCCCAGCACAGGACGTTAGTGATATGGGGCGTATGTTCGATAGATCGGGAGGTTTCCCGGGCTTGGGAATGAGGATTAGCTTTATCCACTTTTTTTGGAATAGCGCCCTTGCTCCAGCACGCACTCGTTATTATATTGTGTGATATTCTTTATGCCTTGGTCGTCAAGCTTATGTAGTGTTCTGTTGGTGATCCCGTCTGATCCCGGTGCAGATTTGGTGTTTAGCGCCTGTAGCGCAGCCCTGATTTCCGCCACGCTGAACTCCTCATCTAAGATCTTGTTCGAACTCCGGTGTATGGTCCGTGCTCCATAATGGACATGGCGGGAATGTGTGCGTTGCTAGCCACAGCGATAAAGTCCGCCTCAGTGTTGTTATACCGGTGCACCATATTACGCAAGGTTTGCTTGTGCACTGATTTGGTGTTATCTGAAATTAGCAGGTGTTTGAGCATGCGCTATGTCTGGCCAGCGTTCATTTGGTCGTCGAGACTATTACAAACTTTGTCCCATTGCTGTTTCCTTAGCTGCTTACAATGTTCTTCGATCAGTTTGTTCAGCTTGGCTATGCGCTTGTGCAGGGGTCTTTTATTCCTCTGTCCCCGCTATCTATTCTGCAGTGATTGTTTGGCCTTTCACAGGTGTACGAGATGGCTATCAATTCGCTAGGGGGGGGGATTTTAATTAATAGTTTGTGATGCCTCACTGACGTCGTTATTGACATATTCGATCCAATCTTCAATATTGCTGATAGGGCCTTGTCTTTTGGCGTTTCTTACTTTCCGAAACTTATCCCAGTAAGTGCATCTAACCTATCTCTGAAGTTCCGTGGCAGCCATGGTTTGCATACTGATTTCTAGTATTCGATGAACACTCCCCAGATCACCAAGTGTTTTTTTTTATTTAGAGGTCCCTGCATTACAAACTAACGTTAGGTCTGAAGTGGTGTCTCCCGCAAGCCCAGTTCCCATACACGTAGGGGAGTCGGGGTCGGTGATGAGAGTTAAGCCTAGAGAGAGAGATAAAGATGCAAGGAAAGGCAGGGAGGTTAACCAGACGCACATCTGGTTTGCTACCCTGCACTGGGGAAGGGATGAAGGGTAGAAAAGAGGTTGCAGAGAGATGAGAAGGTACACACAATCACGAGCACACTCGGGGAGCACACACAGTCTACAGGCGGTCGCTCAGGTTTGTTGACTTTAAGTAGAGTAGCAGTGCTTTAGTCGCTTTCTGCGCAACTGAGGCAGATGCCCAAGGTCCTAGTATCTTCTGCACACAAAATGGTCCGGGGACAAATCGACTCAAAGTTAAGCCTATGTCTTGAATATTGTCACGGGGTCGTGACGTGGCCGAAGCCAGCAGGCTTTACATTGGAACTTAACTGTTTATTTGGGCGAACCAGTGCCCGGTAAACAGAAAGCCCGATTACAGTATTACAGTAGCAGTCTTGGATTGATAGCATCGAATAGAGCGTCGGCCGTCAGTCAACAACTGACAAGTGGTGAAGCGCTTCGGC
This sequence comes from Rhipicephalus annulatus, assembly GCA_013436015.1. Taxonomy (NCBI): domain Eukaryota; kingdom Metazoa; phylum Arthropoda; class Arachnida; order Ixodida; family Ixodidae; genus Rhipicephalus; species Rhipicephalus annulatus. The sequence continues at coordinate 107,675 of WOVY01014585.1, read as the reverse complement.
ATTTATACTCTTGCCGTCGAATGTTCTAGCGTTATCGCTGGCGGTGGCGTAGGTTCCAGAATAATCTGCACAGTTCGCAGAGTAGGCGTGATCTTATCACAATCGTCTACTACAGTCCGGAAGCTTCTTGAAAACTGCAGGCGCGGTTTGCGCTGAGATTTGTGTAGTGTTTTGGGACGATAACAACACTGGAGAAATGGAACGTGACATTGCCCCTCTCTGAAAAAGGCATCGTCCCGATGCTTTAACTAAAGATGAAGGTACAACAATAATGCAAGAAAGTACAGTGAATAAATTACGACACAATATTAATACAAAAAAAACACTGTTTCTGTTTGTTAACGCGCATAAAACGGCTTGAGGCGTGTGACATGGACGACTTCAGGTCGTGATCGGCGTCGTTGAGAGTTCGTGTTGCCGTCGGAGACAACCTCGTAATCAAGTGGGCCGAGACGTCGAAGCACACTGTACGGTCCGAAATACCGTCGCAAAAGCTTTCCACTTAGTCCACGTCGGCGTATGGGCGTCCACACCCAAACATCACCGGGCTGGTATCCCACGAAGCGTCATCGAAGATTTTAACGGCGGCTGTCGGTCGTCTGTTTATTCTTGATACGGAGACGCGCGAGTCGTCGGGCTTCTTCGGCGCGTTGAAGGTACTCACTCACATTGAGGTTTTCTTCGTCGGTGACGTTGGGTAACATGGCATCGAGCGTCGTTGCCGGGCTCCTTCCGTAGACCAACTTGTAGGGAGATATCTGCGTCGTCTCCTGCACCACCGTGTTGTATGCGAAGGTCACGTACTGAAGAATGGCATCCCACGTCTTGTGTTCGACATCGATGTACATTGCCAGCATGTCGGCGATCGTCTTGTTAAGCCACTCGGTGAGGCCGGTGGTCTGTGGGTGGTAAGCTGTCGTCCGGCGGTGGTTTGTCTGGTTGTATGCCAAGATCGCTTGAGTTAAGTCAGCAGTAAATGCCGTTCCTCTGTCGGTGACAAGGACCTCCGGGGCACCGTGACGTAGGACGATATTTTCGATGAAGAACTTAGCTACCTCGGATGCACTGCCTTTGGGAAGGGCTTTTGTCTCGGCGTAGCGGGTGAGGAAGTTGGTAGCTACCACGATCCACTTGTTTCCGAAAGCCGACGTCGGGAACGGCCCCAGTAGGTCCATACCACTCTGCTGGAAAGGTCGGCAACGTGGCTCAATTGGCTGCAGAAGTCCCGCTGGCCTTGTCGGCGGTGCCAAGCGTCGCTGACAGTCCCGGCATGTCCTCACATAACGAGTGACGTCGGTGGTAAGACGTGGCCAGTAGTACCTTTCTTGTATCCTCGCGAGTGTGCGAGAAACACCGAGGTGCCCTGCCGTCGGATTGTCGTGCAGGGCCTGTAGGAGTTCTGGTCGCAGAGCTGAAGGCACCACAAGGAGGTACTTAGCTCGAAGTGGTGAGAAGGTTTTTTTTTTTGTAGAAGACCGTTTCGCAGGAAGAACGACGCAAGTGCGCGCTTGAATACCTTCGGGACTTCGGAAGTCCTGCCTTCGAGGTATTCTATTAGGGCCTTAAGTTCCGGGTCGGCCCGCTGTCGTTCAGCGAAGTCGTCGGTAGTTATTGTTCCCACGAAGTAGTCGTCATCCGGGTCGTCGGGTGGTGGTTGGTCGACAGGCACACAAGAGAGACAGTCGGCGTCGGAGTGTTTCTTGCCGGACTTGTAAATGACAGTAATGTCATATTCTTGAAGTCTCAGGCTCCATCGTGTGAGGCGACCTGAAGCGTCTTTCAAGGTGGCTAGCTAACACAAGGCGTGGTGGTCGCTCACAACTTTGAAGGGCCTGCCGTAGAGGTGGGGGTGACATTTTGACGAAGCCTAGATGATGGCGAGGCACTCCTTTTCTGTTGTGGAATAATTGGCTTCTGCTTTAGATAGCGATCGGCTGGCGTAACTAATAACCCTTTCATGTCCGTCAGTCCTCTGCACAAGAACGGCGCCAAGACCTACGCTGCTTGCGTCAGTGTGTATTGCTGTCTCGGCGAATTCGTCGAAAAGGGTAAGTAACGAAGGCGTCTAGAGGCGACGTTTAAGATCCTGGAAAGCGTGTTCCTGCGGCATTTCCCACTTGAACTCCACGTCAGCCTTGGTAAGGTTAGTGAGAGGATCAGCGATGCGGGTGAAGTTTTCCACGAACCGCCTATAATAGGCACACAGGCCCAGAAATCGGCGTACCGCTTTTTTGTCAGTGGGCGGCGGGAACCTGACGATGGCGGCTGTTTTCCGTGGATCGGGACGAACTCCAGACTTACTAATAACGTGCCCCAGAAACAAGAGCTCCTCGTACGCAAATCTGCACTTTTCTGGCTTCAGAAAAGTGCGCAAATCTGCACTTTTCTGACTTTGCAGCAGCAGTTACGGCTCTACGTATCGGCATCTATTCTAAAGGTTTTTCAACGCTTCCCAGGCTTTTGGACGATTCCGAAGAAATGAAGTGTGCTGTTGGACGACGGTTGCCACGGATTTGGTGGTCCTGTGCTACCGACTATTTCAGCTTTTCGACACCTGCTTCACCACCTGACTGAGCCATCTGTGTTCGTGCGTTCTACACGAATATCAGCGACAGCTATCCTTGATGGATAAGGGATCATCTGCGTGAATCTACTGCGCTGATCACCTTCTCGTGTTCCGGCATAAAGCGGAGGTCCGTTTCACCCAGCGTCACTTTGCAGCAGCAGTTACGGCTCTACGTATCGGCATCTATTCTAAAGGTTTTTCAACGCTTCCGCAGGCTTTTGGACGATTCCGAAGAAATCAAGTGTGCTGTTGGACGACGGTTGCCACGGACTCTGTGGTCCTGTGCTACCGACCATTTCAGCTTTTCGACGCCTGCTTCACCACCTGACTGAGCCATCTGTGTTCGTGTATTCTACACGAATATCAGCGACGGCTATCCTTGGTGGATAAGGGATCATCTGCGTGGATCTACTGCGCTGATCACCTTCTCGTGTTCCGGCATAAAGCGGAGGTCCGTTTCACCCAGCGTCACTTTGCAGCAGCAGTTACGGCTCTACGTATCGGCATCTATTCTAAAGGTTTTTCAACGCTTCCGCAGGTCAGTGGCCTTCTTGTTGTTTTGGGCACCGTGCGTTGCCGTGACTGCTGCTCTGAGTGATTTAGTTCTGCAATTACTACCGCACTGTACAACCTTGCTCATTGTTTTGATTGCCTACAAACATGCCCTCAAATGTCGAGTTGGCGAAGCGCATTGAACAGATTGAGCCCTGGACTGAAACTAAACTGGGAGAAATAGCCTCTAAACTAATTGAAGAATGCAAACCCAAACTTATGGCACTAATACCAGAGACGTCAAATTTGAAGGCTGAAGTACAGAGCCTCGTGTCAGGCGTCAGCGGTCTCAATGCGCTTGTTGAGAAGCTACGCTCCGAGAACGCCACGTTAGTTGCCTCTAATAAGTCTCTAAAGAAACAAAATGAAACGTTAACCAACCGTGTGTCAGAACTGGAACAATACTCGAGACTTAACGTAGAACTAAAGGGAATTTCGTGCTCCCAAGGGGAAGATTGCACAGCCATAGTAAAAGCTGTGGCTACTAAAATCAACTGCACTATTCTTGATTCTGACATCGACGTCATTCATCGCGTCCCCACTAAGAATGACTCAAAAAAACATTATCGCGCGCTTCTGTTCTCGCGATAAGAAGCAAGAATTTTTAAGCAAGGCTCGCAAGGCCAAACTGCACACGAATGATCTCGGATTCCCAGGCCCTCATCATTGTCCTCTGTATGTAAATGACCATCTCACCGTAGAAAACAAACGGTTGTTCGCGAAAGCTCTTTCCCTCAAGAGAGAGAAGGGTTGGGCGTTTCTTTGGACGGATAATTGCCATATTAAGGCGAGGCAATCAAACGAAAGTAGGGTGTATCGGATTCGCACTGAAGCTGACCTTTCTATCTTTCGATAGATCTGGTCACTTATCTATCTAGGAAACACTGCGCGTCATCATGTCGTCCTAATTTAGTATCAATAACTTAGATTCCTTCTTGAATAACTCTGCCATATCAGGAATTCACATTAATGCGCGTAGTCTAAGAAAAAATCATGATGAAATAAACGCTCTTTTACATTCTTTCAAAAGTTCTTTTCCCTCGTCTGCATCTCGGAAACATGGCTTACACTAGAGGATCAAGACTTGTTTGGCTTACAAGGTTACTTGTCAGAATACTGCAATCGCACATCAAGTAGCCATGGTGGCGCAGCCATTTTATTTCACCTACTTTGCCCTATAAACGCATATCTGACCTTCATATTGTCGTCAATAGCTGCGAATCTGTTTGGATAGAACTAGACAAGCCTTCATCCACTGGTAAACTCATCATTGGAACTATCTATCGGTCGCCTTCATCGTCAATTTCTGTGTTCTTTTCAAGTCTCTATGCTGTCCTTGAAACATTATCATGTGAACGTAAAAATGTTGTTAGTGTGGGTGATTTAAACATTGATTTACTTGAAGATACTTCCAATCGCATTAAATATGCAAATTGTTACCAAGGTTTGGTTACGAGTCCTTAATCACACTTCCAACTAGATGCATTCCTGGCCGCAGTAGCACACTCATTGACCATGTTCTGTCTAACTTTCTTTCACCTGAACACAGTGGTGTTCTTAAAGTAAATATTTCTGACCATTACCCTGTTTTCTTCTCATGTAAAAACTTCTAGCATAATCGCGATTTAAGATTTTCTAAATCAATTCTAAACAAAGAAGAGTATGTGAACCGCGTAAAAAATGTCGACTGGTCTTTCATTGAAACATGCACTGATGCCAACTTAGCTTTTGATTTTTTTTCGTCTCGCATATGCAAATGCATTCATGATAGCGTCACGGTAGTAAAATGTAAAATAATATACTCAGCACCCCATAATCCCTAGATAACGGACAGTCTATTGACATGCATGCGTAAAAAAGAAAACCTCTACAAAAAGTCAAACGCCGTCCTTTCAATATGAATCTAAAACATCGTTACACCCTCTATTCTAATACTCTCAATAGACTCTTAAAAGCAGCTAGAAAAAGTTATTACGAAGAAAAAATAGCGCGTGCTGGCAACAACTCTAACGAACAATGGAAAATTAATAATTCCTTCCTAAACAAGAACACGTCCGAATTAACTATCACTGAGCTTCAAATCGCTGACCGTGTCTTAGATCAGCCAATTGACATTGCGAATAAATTCAACTCATTTTACTGTAAACAAGCTTCTAGTATACCCCCATCGTCCAATAAATCTCAGGTGTCCACTCTTCACAATCTTTCTACCTCTTCTCAACAGACCCTAACGAAATTATCAGCATTATTCATAATCTCAAAGTACCCTCTCCTGGACTGGACGGAATTCACTCGTCCTACATTAAGCTAATTGCCAACCATATTGCCGTCCCTCTATCCCGCATTATCAATCTAATATTAAAGACAGGTACATTCCCATCACAACTAAAACAGGCCAAAATAATACCAGTGTTCAAAAAAGGCGAGAAAACTTTCATATCTAATTATCGTCCCATTGCTATCCTATCATCTTTTAGTAAAATAATAGGAAAGTGTATTGAGAAACGTATAACTAATTACTTGTCTAAGTTTTCCATTTTAACTCCTAGTCAGTTTGGTTTTCGACCTGCTTTCTCGACTAATCTTGCATTGTTAACTTTCACTGATAAGATTAAAAAAGCTATTGATTCTGTTGAATTAGCTGGAGCATTGTTCATTGACCTAACCAAAGCTTTCGACTCACTTAATCACAGCATCCTGGAAACCAAACTCATGGCCATTGGTATTGTTGGACCTGCCCTTACACTCATTAAATGTTACCTCTGTTATAGACAGCAGGCTGTTTATGTTTGCTCTACTTTATCAGCCTTTCTTACTACTAATCAGGGTGTTCCTCAAGGGTCCATTCTTGGCCCGCTGTTATTTTTAATTTACATGAATGACCTTCCCCTTTCAGTTACTAACTCTCTGCCTTTTCTTTATGCCGATGACACTACAATACTTGCCACAGGTAAATCAATTGACTCTTTAACGCTAAAATTACAAAGAGATCTAAATAACATCTTAAGCTGGTGTCTCACGAATTCCCTCAGTATTAACCCTAAGAAAACTAAGTTCATGATATTCCACTCAGCTAACAAAGTTCTTCCCTCCCAAATTTCTATTAAACTAAATGGCTCACTCATTAACCCTGACAATGAATGCTCTTTCTTATGAATCGTTCTCGACAGCAACCTAAAATACTCTAATCATGTTATTCATTTGCGCAAAAAACTAGCATTTGGTGTCAGGATTCTAATCAGAGCACGTTACTACTTTAACATTTCAACTCTAATCAAGTTATTTTATGCTTTTATTCACAGCTACAATAATTATTGCATCACTACTTGGGGAAATACATAACTCACCCTTTATCTCCCATTCAGCACATTCAAAACCAAGCCTTCAGACTAATGACTTTCAGTTCATATCGTTCTAGTGCATCATCATTACTTCGTAACTTCGAAATACTTTCTACTGTTAGTTTATTTAAATATCACCTCATTATCATGCTGTTCAAGTCATTGCACCATCTTGTCCCATCAAGCGTCTTTTATCCTAATGCTTTGTCTAACTTAAACCGTACTAGATTCGCTTCAAATGGAAATTTTCTACTACCTACTATTCGCACTAATTTTGGTTGCCACACTGCATATTTCTCAGCATTATCATTATGGAATTCATTGCCATCTCACATCAAGCAATGCTCGACTATTGGCACATTTAAAAAACAATTGTATTCGTACTTCATAAACTACTAGATGTTTTTATCTTGTAATATTGTTTATTCCACTCTTCTTTTTACTTGTTTCTTAGTTAGTGTTGGTTTTATCAATTTACTCATCTCTCTGTTTTCACTGTAACTGCTAATTGAGTAAATTTTGTAATCTCATTTTGAACAGGAGGTCCCCCTGCAGCCTTGTGCTTTCGGACCTCCTCCTGTATATATACTTTGTATACTGTTCCTTTTTCTGTACTAATAACTGAAATAAACTGAAACTGAGTGTGAGCCCGGACGTCTTGATGGCTTGAAGTACAGCTTCAAGGCACCGAAGATGCTCGTCGAAACTCGAGGAAAACACGACGACGTCATCCAAGTACACAAGGCAAGTCTGCTACTTCAATCCTGCCAGTACTGTATCCATAACGCGTTGAAAAGTTGCAGGCGCTGAGCAAAGACCGAAAGGCATCACCTTAAACTCGAAGAGGCTGTCCGGTGTTATAAACGCCGTCTTCTCTCGGTCTCTTTCGTCGACATTGATTTGCCAATAGCCAGTCTTGAAGTCCATTGATGAAAAGTGCTTGGCCTTATGGAGCCGATCAAGTGCGTCATCTATTCGTGGGAGAGGACACACGTCCTTTCTTGTGATTTTGTTCAGGCGGCAATATTCGACGCAGAAACGTAGGGTCCCATCCTTTTTCTTCACTAACACCACGGGGGACGCCCATGGACTCTTGGACGGCTGGATGATGTCATCCTGCAGCATTTCGTAAACTTGTCTCTTCATGGCCTCAGGTTCTCGCGTCGAAACCCTGTACGGACTCTGACGGAGTTCTCTGGCATTTTCTTCGGTTATGATGCGATGTTTCGTGATTGGGGTCTGCTAAATTTTTGATGATGACGAAAAGCAATCTTCGTATTGCAGGAGCAGGGCCTTGAGCTGTTCTTGCTTATAGTTAGGAAGTCTGGGATTGACATCGAAAGCTATGGAAGGGGCTTGGTTCCTCTGAGCAGGTTCCGCAGAATCGGCGAGGGTGAAAGCACTGGTGGCTTCGACAATTTCTTTGATGTATGCAACCGTTGTTGCTTTGTTCACATGTTTGTACTCATTGCTGAAATTCGTGAGCATAACCATTGCTTTGCCTCCCCGCAGCTCTGCGATTCCTCTTGCGACGCAAATATTTCGGGTGACCAAGAGATGCTGACTGCCTTCAACGACGCCTTCCAAGTCAGGTGATTTAGGAGCGCCGACTGAAATGACGCTTGAGCGAGGCGGAATGGTGACTTGTTCTTCCAGCACATTCAAGGCATGGTTTCCTGACGGCGTGCGCGGCGGTAGTGCTTCTTCCGTGGATAACGTTATCGACTTTGTATTTAGGTTGATGACAGCACCATGGAGGCATAAGATTTCATGCTAAGGGTGACATCTCTCGAGCAACGGTGTAGGACTACGAAGTCTGTAGGATAAATCGACCGTTAAGGGTGACTCTCGCTGTGCAGATTCCTGCAGGCGTTACGAAATGACCTCTGGCTGTGCGAATTTCAGGGCCTTCCCAAGCTGTCCTAACTTTCTTTAACATCCCGGCGAACGACCCACAGATGATGGAGTAGTCCGCTCCAGTATCGACGAGAGCGGTCACACTGTGGCCGTCGATAAGAACGTCAATGTAGCTAGTTCGCCGTCTTGCATTACAGTTAGGGCGTGGCGTCGGGTCACGGCTGCGTCGACTTGTTCCACTGCTTCCATGTCGCGTCGTCAGGTCACCTTTGGTAAGGGAGGTTTCGCCGTCAGGGCTTTGCCTGGTTGGCGTTGTGTTCGGAAAGCTCCGTGACGGCGTCGTCGTCGAAGGAGGATCTTCGGTAGTTCGTCGCACAGCAACCGCACCTCCATCGGTTGCTGCCCTTAGTTTCCTGGATACGGGCTAAGAGACCGGCCCCGCGTTGGGCCAGAGTACTGCCGGTGGTGCGTTGACGTTCGGCGGCTGGGTGACGGCGAACGAGAAGGGCTTCGTGGTGTCCACTGAGTTCCTGTCAGGTAGTCGGCGATGTCACGAGGCCGTTCTCCTGGCTGTGGACGAGGTGCATTGACGGCGAAGCCACGCAGTCCCATCTGTTGGTACTGGCAACGGCGGTATGTGTGTCCGGCCTCGCCGCAGTGGTAGCAGAGCGGGCGGTGGTCAGGGGTGCGCCAGACGTCAGTCCTCCTCAGCGCACTGCGCTGGGCCGCTGGCGAACGGTAGGACGTCGGTAGGGGTGGCGGCGGTGGTGGCGTCTGGCGACGGAAGTGCGATGGGGCAGTGTTTTGGCGAGCGCGTGTAGGAGGGGCGTGGCGGCGGGCTGCAGCAGCATAGGTCATGGCTTGCAGCTGAGGCTCTTGAGGTTGAGAAACGCCCAGCGATTGCTGGATCTCCTGGCATACGACGTCCGAGATGGATTCCACGTGAGGCTGCGCTGAAGGAAGTAATTTTTGCAGCTCTTCTTGCACGATCACTCGAATCGTCTCACGCAAGTCAGTGGTTCCAAGCGCTTGAATGCCGGCGTAGCTTGTAGATGATAAGCTACGGTAATATTGCCGCGTGCGCATCTCGAGCGTCTTCTCTATTGTAGATGCTTCTGAAATTAATTCGGCGACCGTCTTTGGCGGGTTTCTGATCAGCCCGGCGAAGAGTTCCTGCTTTACTCCTCGCACAAGCAGACGGACCTTCTCCTCGGACATGTCGGGGTCAGCGTGGCGGAAAAGTTTAACCATATCTTCCGTGAATAGCGCCAAGTTTTCGTTTGGCATATGCATGAGGGCTTCGATGAGAGCTGCGGCCCTCTCCTTGCGCACCACACTTGCGAAATTAGGGAGGAACCTGGCGCGAAAGACGTGCCACGTTGTAAGGCTTCGCTCTTGATTCTCGAACCAGGTCCGAGCAGCATCTTCTAAGGCGAAATACACATGCCAGAGCTTGTCATAGTCTGTCCAGTCCTTGAAGGCAGCGACGCGGTCGAACCTTTTCCGGGTCTTCCAGTGGCGAATCGCTGAAAGTTGGCGGCTCTTTAGGTTGCCAAAGTAGGGGTGGTGCAGGCTGCACGGGGGCGGTCATGGTTGCAGTAGATGATGCCGGGATCCGGGTCTGCCTGGCTGCTTCAGGAAGGGACCCGTACTCTGGTTGTAGCCCCCTCTACCTGCGGCTTGTTCGCTGTTCACGGTTAGCGTCCGTGTCTTCTTTGCTGCTTGGGCTGGGGTTGCGGCTTGAAGGGGGCGTCCGGAACATCAATGAAGCAGCACCTCCACCAGGTGTCACGGAGTCGTGACGTGGCCGAAGACAGGAGACTTTATACGTTGGAATTTAACTGTTTATTTGGGTGAACCTGTGCCCGGTAAATGGAAAGTTCGATTACAGTAGCAGCCTTGCACAGATAGCAGTGAAAGGAGCGTTGGCCATCGATCAACAGGTGACAAGCGGTGAAGCGCGTCGGCATTTATACTCTTGCCGTCGAATGTTCTAGCGTTATCTCTGGCGGTGGCGTAGGTTCTAGAATAATCTATACAGTTTGCAGAGTAGGCGTGATCTTATCGAAATGGCCTACTACAGTCCGGAAGTTTCTCGAAAACTGTAGGCGCGGTTTGCGCTGAGAATTGTGTAGTGTTTTGGGACGATAACAAAACTTGGGAAATGGAACGTGGCAATATCATGCCATAGCGCTTTTTCTTTGGCTCTTGTGTATCCGTATCCCCAAGCACTGTGTGGAGCATTGGAGTATCCGCTTATGAAGAGTGGATTGGGTCCCGCTATTTCTACGACCTTCTCGAAGAGAAGAAAGCGTTGTCGTGTGTATGTGTGTGGGATTGCTGTACAAATTCAGAATAAATGTGCTCGGAATTTTTTTCTTGTAGGAGCAAGTTCTACAAGTATATGCTCAATTTCTGTTATGCGGGTGTCGTGGCAGATTGCTACAAGTCACTTCTTTACAGGAGTGGTTAGTGTTCTATTATCCCCAGTTGTGGGGACGATCGCCTGAGATGCTTAGCTAAACCACGAGTTTCCCGCGAAATTAAAACATCCGGTTTGGTTCTGTCCCTAAGGTGTTGCTGCAGGACTGCTCTTTTCCCCTCATAGCTCCTGCAATTTCACTGCCAAATAATCAAGTCTTTTCCTTGCCTTCCCTATTTTAAGTTCGCTATCGAAGAGAGATGGGGATGAAAGGAGGCATGCCTCATGAGATTAGTTGATATAGCCACTGATGTGGTGCCCTGAGACAAGTGTGAATTGCCTGTAGTGCTCATCTGAACGATCGTAGCTAGAAGTACCGGTGGTGTCCTAAAGTTGAGATTGGCTACGTTGGCTTCGAGTTTATCTAGTCTATTTATGACCATTGATATTGCAACCAAGACGTTGTTGGTTGCCTCTGCCTGCTCCTTAACTGGTTTCTGTATTTCAGAGAATGTTTGATAAAGGCTCGACGTTTGCGCCGTAGTTTTATCATTACACACCTAAGCTTTTCTTTTAAGATGTGGCGGGATGCTTTCTCCTCGTTTGTTCGGTTATCTGGAATTTCTTAGAGGCGCTCTTGGGCCGCGGAACACATTTGACTAGAAGTTCTATCTGTGCAGATTGTAAGACTTGGAAATTTTCGGGTATGCTGTAGTATTCGTCCTCTAAGCTCAGCGCTTTCTTTTTTAACCTTTGCTATATCAGCAAAATTATGCGCACTTTCCCCGAAAGACTCAGGGCGCGTCCCTTTAACCACGTCTGACCAGCTCATCGTGAATTCCGGGTTCTCTCGATGGCCGTTGCCAGCCTTTGGCTTATACCGGGATCTGCAGCGAGATGAAGTGCACCTTCTCGATCCCGGAGACTTGGAAGAGTGGCCGCGTGGCATTGTGCAGGACCAGGATCTTGATCTGGACCCAGGCGTTGCCCTCGTCCGGAGTTTGGACCTCCCGCGTTCAGCTGGCTTGGTGGTACAGGGTAGTTCTCCTCGTGCGTCTTTTGCTGCTGTCGGAACCACTAGCGTTGCTTTACAATATAGGCTGTTTTGAACTTGGCATTGCCGAGTTTGTCGGCCGTGGGATGATTCTTGCCGCACAGCTGACATCGTGACTGACAGTGGTGGTCCTCGCTCGGATCAGGTGTTCCACAACCCGCACATAGCTTGTCATTCGGCCTCCAACAAATGTCCCTCCTGTGCCTGAGTCTGTGGCGCTGTTTGCAAAAGTCCACTTGTTTCCTGTATAGTGAACAGCGCGTGAGCACTCCTCTGTAAATGTCATGTGTCGGGACTCTGCTGCCATCAAAACGGACTATCACTGTCGTGGTGTTTCCAAGACACTAGAGTGCGATCACCGTAGAAATTTGGGCTGTAATAATTGCGGCGGTGATATCCCGCAAGGTTTTCTTCTAGGGAACTTTTTTGATTACACCTGTGGCACTGAGTTCCGGGATCGTCTCGTATGCTCCCACCTGCCTCGTGTGTTATTTTCCTTACCTTACTGACGTTGCCCTCATCTGGTACGAGAACCGCGAGGACATACTGACGACGTGGCAACGCTTTGTTTCTTAGATAACGAACTGTTTCAGTAACAATGCTGCGCAAAAAAAGCTTGCTGAGCGAACTCTTGCACAAAGAGCTCAGTTGCCCGATGAGACTTGTACAATGTACCAGAAGAGATTTTGGAGGCTCTGTAGGCAAGTACATTCCAGCATGTACGAAGAAGAAAAGGTAGGACTTTTATTAAAAGGTATTGCGGAGTATATCTATAACTTTTTAATAAGCAAAAAAAGTCTGACTTCTGTGTCAGATGCATGTCAATAAACACTGTCGGACGTTTGAGACAACGAAGTAGCGCTGCATAACGCTGAAGTTTTTCCGTCGCACCAATGTCACCATGGTGGCCAGCATAAAAAATGTACCACCTGTTGACCTAGCTACAACCATCCATTAGATCATTCGAGAAGAGCTAGGCAAACAAGAAAGCATGACGCGTGAAGTGGTTTGCTCCTCTCGGTGCCATTTCCCGCAAGACGTGGCTACCTCACAGCTTGAGGATTTCGAGGGTCAATCTGTCAACGCAGCAGAGTTTGTGGAATCTCGGAGCAGCTGTCGCTCAAGCCCGACACCACCGTATTATCTGCGCTACCGTAACGAACGACCATACCAACGGCCAGCAAACGATCATGTTGTGCGTCGCACTCACGCTAATTACCATGCCAACATGCCGGATCAGGTCGAGGCGCAGCGACGACTTCGCCCAGCTCCTGTGTGCTACAACTGCGGCTTGAACGGTCACATATCAAGGTACTTCAATCGCTCGCGAATACCACGCTACGAACGGCCGCCACCCTGGATTTAGCAGCCCAGTGTCCCACCTTTTGAAGAACACTGAACCAGCCAACCACGACCCAACAGCAGCTTCCAGTAGGGGCACTTCTGCAACACTTCTCCGGCCTCCGACCGAAGTGTGCATCACCTCCAGCACCTCGACTGCACCTGTCGCCGTCGCCCCGTCACCACTACCTGTCCTCGCATCAGGAAAACTGGGCAGCGCGGCTGCTGGGGCTGAGGTCACAGGTGATTCGCTGGAAGAAGAGGCACCTCCACCGGTGTTTATGTTTAAAAATAGAGTGCAAGTTTTGTTGATCGTGTAGATACAATGGCTATGACTGGCACTAGAGCCACCGTATCGTTGAGTGCTGCGTTCAAAGCTCGTTTTGGACGAAAAGTAATGTTTTTTGTGGGAGAAAGCGATAAAGTTTTGTGGTGTGGGTGGCAACTCACTGTGACCAATTGGTGTTTGTACCACGGCAGTGTCACTGGGTGATCAAGTGTTTGTGACAGAATCCACGGTTCTTCCACGGAGCACGCGGGACATCATTCTGGGCATACATTTTCTGCGAATGTGAGGAGCCACTGTAGATTGTCGAAATAATGAGGTTATCATAAGTGACGTTGTTCCTCACAAAGTTGTCGAGAATTCTGGCAAGAAAAGTGGTTTGCTCCGAGTCTATGAAGGTACCGTTGTCCCAGCCTTCTGGGCTCTATGCATTCCAGTATTTTCTTCGCATATTAACGACAGCAAGACCTGGTTCAACGCGCTAGTGGAGCCTTTCCATCTATGTTGTAAAAGAAGAACACGTTGGTACCCCACAGCATAGTCTCAGGTCGTTTGGAACTTTGGATAGTAAATTGTTCAATTAAACCGGTGCTACTACCAGGAGGACTCAAGCTAGCCTCGTTTAAAGAATACTGGCTGACAACAGTAGCTGTCCTCAGTGACGTTCGACGTGATGACCGAGTGACCACCTGCTCAGACAGTTCAAAAATTTTACCTATGGTTGATAAGTCACTGACTGCCGACAAGCGCAGTATGCTTGTGGACGTTCTGTTAAAGTACTTGCAAGGTTTTATTTCTCCCAGTCACCTTATGCCTTCGATTTCTCTATGTCGTACACGCCACAGGATAAATACAAAAACGGCACAGCCAATCCGACAGAAACCGTACCGAGTTTCGCCTTCCGGGTGCAAGATAATAGATTATTTAGTGCACGAAATTATCCACAAGGGCATCATTCAACAATCATTGAGCCCTTGGGCCGCTCATGTGATTTTAGTGAAAATAAAGACGGTACCGGAGACTTTGTGTTGACTATCGCCGTTTTAACTATATCACGAAGTAAAATGTTTATCTTCTTCCACGAATTGACGACGCCTCGGACTGTTTTCATTCGGCGCCCTAGTTTTCATCTATCGATTTACGTTCAGGCTACTGGCAGATCCCTATGCATCCAGTGGACGAGGAATACTAATTCCGGATGGAATTTATGAATTCAGCGGGATGCCATTTCGATTATTTAATGATCCTGCCACATTCGAAAGGTTCATGGATACGATTCTGCGTCCCCTAAAATGGAACGTCTGTATGTGCTACCTAGATGACATCATTATCTTCGTACGCACATTTCGTGCAACGAACGCATGTACATTGTTGTGGAATGATTAGAAACGCTGCCCTTGTTCTTAATTCGAAGAAGTGTCATTTCTGTGAGCGACAAAACTTGGTACTTGCGCACCACCTGAACAGAAAAGATATCAGGTCTGACCCAAAAGAGACAGCAGCTGTGAAGGCGTGCAAACCACCTCGCTCGGCGAAATAGCTTCGTAGCTTCCTATGCCTGTACTTGTACTTTCGCCCATTTATTCCCGCATTCGCCGACGTCGCCCTCCCCTTGAGCAGTTTGCTACGTCAAGGTGCTAGTTTTCAATGGCACATGACTGTGAGAAGTCTTTCAACCAACTCAAGTTCTTACGTCGCAGCCTATTCTCCGGTACTTTGACCCTACTGCGCCGACCGAAGTTCGTACTGATGCCAGCGACATTGGCCTAGGTGCAGTTCTAGAACAAAGCTGCAATGAAAGGGAACATGTCATGGGATATGCCAGTAGAACTTTAAGTAAACCGGAACGGAATTACACAGTGACTGAGCAAGAATGTTTAGCACTCGTCTTCGCTTTACAGCGATTCCGTTCATACCTGCAAGGTCGTCCCTTCCAAGTGGTCACAGACCATCGTTCCTTGTACTGGCTTATAAGCCTTCGAAACCTATCATGCCGCCTTGCATGCTGGGCCCTACGCTTGCAAGAGTATAACTTCACGGTATTATACAACAGTGGCAGGAAGCACGCTGACGCTGACTGCCTTTTACGGATGCCGCTTACTACAACACTTTGCGATGCCGACAATTTCGATCACCTAATTGCATCAGTGACTCCAATCTTCCGGACAAGACCACCTTTGAAAATGAGCAGCGGAAGGACGTCAGCTTGCAGCCGTTATTTTCTGATGCACGAGCATCCACTTAGGCGGGATGCTTTTACGTTGATCATGGCTTACTTTACAAGAATTTCTTGTCCACGGGTTTCCGCTTCTTGCTGGTGGTTCCGGACACACTCCGTTCCTCTGTTCTGCGCGCCCTGCATGACGACGCAAGTTCGGTTCACCTGATAATGACGCGAACGCTCCGTACACAGGAGCGATTTTACTGGCCACGCATGCGCCAGTCAGTTAAGTAGTCCGTGGCCAGTTGTACTTAATGCCAGACGCACAAAACAGTCACGACTGCTCCGGCCAAACTTCTACAGCCTGTTACGCCTCCTATAACTCAATTTGAACAAGTTGGCCTAGACCTTGTGGGGGTTTTTCCGCGCTCGGCAAAAGGCAAGCGATGGATTGTAGTGCGCGCCATTTATCTTACCCGCAACTGCGGAAATGGTCGCCCTGCCATCTGCTACTGTTGGTCAAGTATCCTCCTTCCTCCTGTACTCTATAATACTGCGCAACCTCTCTGCCTTCTAATAAATTCTCACTCTCTCTCTCTCAATACTGCGCTACGGACCCCTTCACGTCATAGTAAGTGACCGTGACTGTTAGTTTACGGCAGACGTCGAGGAACTGCTCCGTATGTGTCGCTCGGAACTTTCACATTCGACACCTCGCCATCCACTGACGAATGGCCTTACTGAACGTACAAACCGGACACTGATGAATATGCTCTCAATGTTCGTGGCGCCCAATCACAAAAACTGGAATGACGTCTTACCATTCATAACCTATGCCTTCAACACTGCCCAACACAGGACTACCGGCCACAGCGCTTTCTTCCTTTATTTTCGACCCCCTCGTCACACCCTGGACACTATCTTTTCTTTTTATGACTATGACGAACCTTTTTTATCTGAAACACTTCGCCTTGCAGAAGAAACTCGGCGTCTTGCCGGCCTGCGTACTATAGCATCGCAAGACCACTCAAAGCTCCGCTACGACAGCAAGCACCACCACGTCACATATGAACCGGGAGATCATGTCCTGGTGTGGGATCCTATGCGCAAGCGTAGCTTCTCTACAAAACTCTTCGCCCCCTACACTGGCCCATTCGTTGTCCTTGAGCGCCTTGTGCAGTCGATTATAAAATAGCGTGACTGACAGCTAGTGGGAGACGATCCACAAAGACTGAGGTTACCTATGTGGCTCACCTCAAAGCTTTTAGACTGCGGGACGATGCATGAAACGTGCGGTGTGCTTCGTCTGCGAAGGGGGAAATATTAAGACGTGTATGGGCCGGACTGAGAAAAGGGAACAGAAGTGTGGACTTGGGATGTAGAAGATCCCTCGGCAGCTTTGTCCCGTGCGGCCTCGCCATCCCAGCTTTCTGTTCAATAATGCCCCGCACCCCTACTTTAGACGTAACGGTACTATATCACAAGGCCCCTTATATAAGGGCGCGAATTGGGCGAGATATTGAAGATGGTGAGCTTTGACGCCAATATCGAAAAAGCTCATGCCAGGCTAAGGACTTATGAGTAGACTCACTCAGACTCAGATCGAGCCGTTGAGTCTGAGTGAGTCCGGGTGAGTAAGGTCTTGGTGCGTTGCAGTTTCAATGAGTCTGACGGAGAAACATTTTGGTGATTCCAAGCCCAAGTGAGTACGGCTAAGGAAAGTTTTGTTGAGCCTGAGCCTGTGTGAGTCATAGGTGCAAAAATATATGTCACGGGTGAGCTTGCGTGAGCTCCACAATTTTCGCTCACCTATGCATGCATGTTTATATGTGCCGTATTCCAATAGTTGATGCTCACTCGATCACTGACTTTTCGTTGATTTGCCGTTACTGATTGGACAATCTCATCTTTTATGTAGATCAAGCGTCATTTTTGTTAACACGTAAATTTAAACTTACATTTTTACGTTTCATCGTTTCACGCATGGTCTTCGCTGTTTCTTGTGGCAAGAGTAGTGCTAGCTCGTGCTAAGCACGTTTCATCCGAGTTTCAAGAAGGTGCAAGCACGCCCTTATATATCAAATTTTCGGCAAAAAGGCAAGAAGTTAGGAAATATTGTTGCTTAATGTGACATAAAGAAAAAAGGCTGATGGGTCAGCTGTGCTTAACCGCAACTTTGCTTCCACCATTTTTCAAGTGAGAGTGGAAAGCTCTGCACTGTTTTGTCTTTTTTTACCGATGCCGAACATTGTTTTTTTTCTTTTTCACATCATGATCGTAAATACGATATTTACGAGAATGATAATAAATAATTCTCAGAAAAATACTCACAAATTGACGACAATAACCAACATCATTTACATCTGTTATATTTTTGTGATGACTTCCACAGTGGCAACTGGAAATGCGCAAAGAAGTTTTTGAACTACTTATATTACTATGTGCAATCCGCCGCAGTTTTGTTCCCCATATGACTTTCCGTAAAAGTTCACCCATGGAGGGAGGAAAAGCTGAGGAGAGTGCCTGACGTCAAGCTATGCTAGGTCACCATGAAGCCGAAAGTCGGCGATGGTCATTGGCCAGACACTCCTCCCTTGTTAGCATATGATTATTGGAGCAGAAGGCACATCTTTCTCTCTGGATCAAAAAAAACATGCGCTGCACAGCATGCGTGTCATGGTGATGTGAAACCAACAGAACGGGGCTCTGCACGCTCGGCCGCCGCGATACCATTGGCGAAATCATTTCGTACGAGAATTAACAGCGAGTAACAGCTCGTGTACAAAGAAGCGAGCACAAGATGACGCTCGCTAGATGGACTGACTACGGTGATAGTGGTGTCAATATTTTCACGACATTTATCCACGCACTGTACAGACAACGCGATCGTCCATGCACCACCTTCTATGGTTGCATTCCCCTCTCTCAAGCGACCGAGGCGACGCCCAATCATCGGGCCCGTGTTCTACGTAAGAGCTCGCCGGCGTCAGCAACGTGGAATCACGCTGATCCCGTTCGCGGTTCAAATACGTAAGATTCGAGTGTGATTGCACTAACGCCGAGGGTATACACTACTTGGAGGCGAGCATAGCAAGCGAAACGGAAATTGGGCTTTAGTACGCACTTGCCATTTCTTACTGTACACATGTCGATCACGAAGTTATATATGTACACAGGATGTCCTCTTTGCGTCTTGTGACAACCAGGAAAACTGCACAACCGTCACTGCCCTGCAAAACGTTCGTCGAGGTTCCGTTTTTTTTTTTCGCAGTGTTCAAAAGCAACATCGCTGAGCACTTCGAATGCTTCATCCAACGCATGGAATATGGTTATACGTGCTCGTTCTACGCACTGTTGAGGCACGTGGCTAGCGACAGGTTTTGCAAACGTTTCTAGGAGTACAATAATCACCGAGGGAACACTGCCTAGCTAACGCGGCACAAATCGCGGATATTGTTCGCCACGGCTCAGTGCCAACCTACACGGAGGCACACATACGGCCACCGCTCACTGCTAGACCAGCTACACTGCACGACATGTAACCATAGCAACGCCGCCATAATTCCCAGTTGATATGGTGTGTCATGACGTTATTTCCTCCACAGTTTTCACGTAGCATGCCAGCTGGGCAAGGCCTCTCCTCTGATTGCTTCCTCCATGGGTTAACCGCAGGAGCAGCTCCAGCGTGGCGAAAAAAAATGTTCTCCACTGCTTTAATCACTGATCTTTCCCAATAAAATAACAATTCTTAGCCATTATTCTCCACATAACACTATAGCATTTCTACTTAAAAGGCAGGTGTCAAAATAAAGATTATGTATCCCCTAGGATAACAAGATGACTACGTCATACCTATCTGATAGATCTGACTTAGTTACATGTTACAGAATTTCATAGATCAGGCATATGTATACAAGAACCCTGACCCTTTTTAAATATGCTTCATAGCTATTACTGTGTTGCGCATTTATTTACATGTGTTGCCGCTTTGTTTCTACGAATTTAGTTTACATATTTTTCTTTCCCATCAATTTATTTCAGAATTTTTATTGATCATTCGTGTAATTTCTCTTCAGGTATTCGCTAAACGAGGTTTGTGTTATGTTGTGATACCCCACATGCAACCTTTTATACGAAGCATTTCTTAGCATAATTCAGCGACTTTGAGTGGGCCTGGCACGGGGGTCTAGTGGCTAAGGTACTCGGCTGCTGACCCGCAGGTCGCGGGATCGACTCTCAGCTGCAGCTGCTGCATTTTAGATGGAGGCGAAAATGCTGAAGGCCCATGTGCTCATATTTAGGCGCACGTTAAAAAACACCAGGTGGTCTAAATTTCTGGAATCTTGCACTACGGCGTTTCACATAATATTGTGGGGGTTTGGGGGAGTTAAACTACAGATATTATTATTACATGTGTTATGTGACAGTAATTGCAATAAAAACTTTTAAATCAGAGAATCATTCACGAAAGCGTCAGAACAATTTTCCTACACGAAGCATACAATGTGCAGCGTATATTATTTCAGCATTTATTATGTGCAACTTAATGAATCAAATTGTAGTTATCTAAATTTAGGTCAACAAAACAAAAGAAGCTATAAGAAAGGCAAACCGCTATTCCATGAAACTCGCGTGGTAGCATCCGAACTCTATTCTTTTGTAACGTGCAACAGAGTCAATAAGAAGGTTTCTTTTTTATTGCTGCGCTGCTTTTTGCCACAAAAAACTTGCGTAAATTGTAAAATTATTATTTCGCGAATTGAGATTTTTAAAAATTTCGTCCTGTAGCAGTTACTATTTTCTCTTTAGCATTTGAAATTGTTAAACAAAGCAGACGTCGCCAATGCTTGTTGCACCACGGCGAACTTCACGATTGCTACTCGAAATACATGCACTTCTGTATGGTTGCTAACGACGACAGCGGGGCGAGGCGAAAAAAAAAGAGCTGCGCTGCTTGGTGGTTTGCTTGCGGAGCAGTTTACGGCAGCGACAAAAAAAAAATGACAGAGTGATTGGTTTGGTGAGAGAAACGTGCAGGTTTTATTAGCCCTATTTTCATTTTTATATCTTGTATGGGCATGATCAATAAATTTGTGACAAAGTAAGAAATGCAATTACCTTTTGTTGCAGAATTATCTGATCGTAATCTTCCGCAGCCATCCACTACAGTTGTCAGCGCATTTCAGACACTTAACTCTAAAAACTTGCAAATCATAATACAAGCACTAATTCCCGAAAATTTTCTATTGCTATGAGAATGTATATTATGCATTAAGTCCTACAGTATGCTAAAGCAGGAAAAAAAAGCAGGAAAATATTTCACTTACCCAGCAAAACATAGCATGCTAACCAGCAACACAATTGCATATCTCGTCATGGTATAGGTCTTCAGGAATTCAATCAGTGATTCTGCAAACTACCTGACTGGTGCTTGTAACATTTATAGTACTCTTTTTTATTGCCTAACAAAGAAAAAAGAATTTGAAGACATGCGTTACGCTGTGAAGCTGCCAGCTGAGTCTCCAATTTCATTGACGCACATTTTTTACACGTGATTCATAACGATACGCACCAGGACTTTTATTTACGCTCTTTCGAGAGACAATACAAACCAACCGAGCTGCAATTTTGATGACGGGGAAATGCGAGAGGTCGTGCACGTAAAGTAAGGTGCACAAGCTTCCGTAGCCTTTCACTGTGGCTTATCGTCGTATTAACACGAGCGCGTTAAAGAGTTTGTTCCGCAGAAATTCCGGTGACGGCTTTGGTGTCGTTGGTTGTGAGCGAAAAATCATCATCTTAAGCATGACCGAAAAATCGAGGACGATGCAAATAAAATAAATAATTGGTAAAAACCCTATAGCAGAGCGCAGACCGAACCAAGGTTGTTTGTGTCCGAGTGATGATTCAACGTAGGTAGTTTGCGTGGCAAGCGGATGTTCTACCACACGGCCACGGCTCTGCTTGTGAAAACAGTAAAAAGAACTTCCTTTGCTTAGAAGTGCAGTGAAAGTAGCTTGTATGCTTTCAAAACACGCGTAGTGTATACAGCTTTCACAGTGCAACATGAAATATTGCAATAATATGGCGTGGTACAAGCGTCCATTGCCAACGGGCGTCAGAACATGTGATTATCATATTGACTCGGTGGTTGAAATCCTGTACTCCACTACAAAGGCACACAGGCTACTGTACCTATTCCATTTAAGGGCAGGTGCAGTGGGTGCATAGAAAATTCTAAAGGCATCATGCTTTAAGTTTTGAGATACGCACTAGGAGCAGGTTATCACGTTCAACTCCTTAAGGCGAAAATTTAGGGCCCCCTACATTTCAACGCGTACAGCCCCAGCAGTCAACACCATACATTAAAAAAGAGCTGAAGCAGCAGACTGAAGTTTGATTCAACTTAGGCAACAGGGCCCACAAGGCTCATCTAGGAGTTCAGAGGTTATATGTTCATATTAAATCCATGGTTTATTTTATACGACAAAAGAGTGACACAGACCAATATATTTTCATTCTCATTTAACTCTCCAGAGGTCTCCGAAGATATTGCATCTCAGGTCTTCCCAAATGTCAAAGGTGCCAATGGTCAACCCTCATTTGACGAGAAATTGAAGTTTTCCGCCTCAACAAACCCTTTTGTAGACATAATCACTGATAATGGTGCTGCGGACACAATGTCGGCACGCAGTCGGCACCATTTGAACTTCGCGGCACTCGTCGTCTGGCAAATCTTTTGCAGATAACACTCACCTCATCTCGCAGGGAGAGTAGATGTCTACAAGACGCGGAATTAAGAACCTGGAACAACACTGCCACTCCACCAGCAAGCTTGATTCTCTTCGGGCCCCAGTATACTTATAGACGCACATATTCACATAAATAGTAAACGCCCTCCAACTTTACAGTAAAGCCTATTATGAGAACGCAACAGCAACATTTTTTTCGGCACCGTAGTTATCAGCCCTGTCACCGACGTTCCTAACCACAATTGCGGGAAATAAAAAAACAAAGTAAACTAAAAATACTGTCATTTCCACGAAGTGAATGATGACGGAGGAGCTTGTTCGTAACTGATCGGGAGAGCCCGCGAATAATTCGTACAAGTCCTCTATAATCATATAAAGACGTGACACGATGTTATAGGGGTGATTGTCCAAACACTTATATAGCGTTACGTGAGTAACGAGTCGATATATTGCAAATATATTTTTGAAATATATTTGCAAAAGCGGTTGCAGCGCTGGCCAGTCTGGCTCCGAGCTCGAGCAGCAAGCGACCTTCATCCTCTTCGTCGGGCACACACGCGCATTGACAATATGCATTGCGGCCGCCTTCATGTAGCAGGACCCCGCCGGCGAAGGCGCCGTCTCGGCTCATCTAGACGTCAACGTCATTGGGCGACTGGTACTGCTTCAGGCGTGTGACGTGTTTCATGTCACTCACCCTTGGGGTGAATCAAGGCGACGAGGCAGCAGAATATATCCTCGTGTCCAGAGAGAACAGTTTATCAGGCAGGCCAACATGCCTGGTTAAAGACGACTGCAGAACGAATGAACCGGGCGAAAAGTGCACATCGCGGTGTCGTTGATCATACCGACGCCATTGGTTTTCTTGGCAGGTCAAAAGGCGAGCACGGGCGGCTTGGCGTGCGTGGACGGCCCGGCTAATCGTGTCCAGGGCATATTCTTTGGTCGAAGCTGCTGGCAACTGAATGACTGCATCGAGGGGAAATGTGGGTTCGCGGCCGAACAACAGAAAAAAATAGGAAGTGACCAGCTGTGTCAAGGCGCAAATAATTGTAGGAAAATGTCACGTATGGTAGAGCAAGGTCCCGCTCAGAGCGGTTTGAGGAAACGTACTTTGCAAGCATGTCGATTAGGGCCCTTACACGCGCTAGCCGCACACCCGCTCCGCACGTGGCGGGACCCCTGCCGCCCGCAAACGGAGAGCGAAATGGCGGCCCCGCACCAAAATGCAACACAAGCGCTGGCCGCATGAGCGGCTCTGATGCGCACTCTGGTTAGACAATGTGACGCTGTTGAGGCTGGTAACCATTTGGCGGAGCTTCCGTTTTCGAGGTCAGCAACCATCACCAACAGCAGACGACGCTGACAAGTTCTTGAATGCGTTGGTTCAACCCACCGCATTTATCATGAAATCGAGGCCGTTGTATTTCACAACGCGTTTTTTCGGCCGCCAGTGTTGCGTCACCGTAGTCATCTGTGTTCGAGGCTAATTACGCGCTCCCTTTTTGTTGTTGTTGTCGTCGTCGTTACCGCCCACAGGTCGTATCGCTCGAGTTGCATTTGGCGCGACGGAGATCTTTTACAGCTAGCAGGAACGCGGGTGCCACACCCAACACACAAAACGCTTTGAATTACAATGAAGAAAAGGCCTACAGTGGCAACGGCATTGCACGCTGCGATACCGTGATGCCATCTACAAATAGCTGCAGGAATTGACTGGTCAGTAATGTTTATGATTGGGCGCTGGTGTGTATCGTTGTGCGCGGCTTGCTGACGCGCTCTTTACTTTGCTCTATACAAGTTCGCGTTTGCTCTATAACATGTCACAATGAGCTCGACAAGTACTGAAGTAATAGAAGTTTCAGCCTAGAAGAAAATTTTTAGCAGGTGTGATATATTCATTAAAGCTGGAATAAATGTATGGGCATATCAAGTAGTCATGCATCATATGAGGGGCGCTATAGCTTGTTTTTTAAAGAATCCAAATACGAAGCGTAATGTGTGTTTACATTTTATTCAAGACACATTGTTGCTGTCGAGAACACATGTCTGCATTTTTGTTGGTGTACGTAAAAAATGACACCACGAACATTGCTGTTCTTTTAACTCATCTGAAGGTTTTACAATTTATTTGGTACAACCTATTCACTTCTACATTCGTGTTGCTCACCTCATCATCTTTTCCCATTGGCAATATGGTTCATTACATACCCTGACACAGCCTCAATGTTACATGGACTAACATGATGTCATAACCAGGTTTTCATTTCAGAATATTAGGTTTCTCCACCCACTTGAATGTTCTGTGGATGATGTGTGACAAATGTTTGGTGCTTCAGCTTCTTTTTCCCCTGTTTAAGTAATTGTTAGCAAAAAATCTTCTGCTTGGCTATGTTCGCAGTAGTCCAGTGAAAGGCATGTTTGAAGGAAATGGATTTTTTTTTATATGCCAATGAAACCACGAATCTCGTTCACTGACGCATATTCGTGCTTACTCTAAGGTAAACCTTCTTTCTCATCACTCAATATCTCAGTCTCTTTTGGGGAGCCTGAATTCCTCCATTTCATATTCTGCTAGCTGGCGCAGAGTGCCAAATGCAGTAAAACATGGGCAGCATCTAAGACATTCCCTCTATGATCAGTTGAGCTGTGCACAACGTCTCCTTCTCAGACACATTTGCAGCTATCAGTCAATTTGGGGCATAATTGTATCAGTAAATTCAAATCATTTGTCACTTCTGCAATTCATGAATTTTAAGGTTCTAGCAAAAAAAACCTTGCTGAAAATGTAAATGTGTTGAAATGTGTAAGGCTTCACAAAAGACAAGAACACTTCTGTTCAATTTAACTCTGGCTACATAAACAAGAACAGCCACAACGTAGTGTAATACGCTGTGCAAGACCAATCCATTGGCACAAGGCATGGCCTTGACTTTAACTAGCTGTCCTCGGGACAACTTGTGATACAATTTGTGATGTCTTCTTTTTGGCTGCCAAGTTGACCAGTATAGACTATTTTGCAAAATATGCCACATTATCCTGAAATCGGACTAGTGTGAAAGTGCTTGAGCTTCAGCAATTTATTTTTTTTTTGTACGCAAGTCCTTTTATTCTAAATGTGCATGTAATGTGTGCCTTCACATTATGCGTACACATGGTCATGGCGACGATTGACAATACTGACAAGAGTGGTGATGTGGGCTTGTTGGTGAAACATTTGAAAGAAATTTGTGTAGCGCGAGGCGACCAAACGAACACAGGAAAGAATAGACGGAGAAGACAGAGCGCTACTCAATATGAAGCAGCTTATGAAGCAGAGTTTCCATAATCAGATCATACGTTTGCAAGGATCGGGCTATCCGGATCATGTTTTAGTTTCAGTTGCGGAAAAAGAGTTGAAAAAGATTCGTGCAAGGTCAAGCCAATCTAATGTTCATGTCGATTCACCGGCAAAATCAAGACGCACGGCCGTGATTCCATATGTACACCAGCTGTCACTTAAACTTAAGAAAGTGGCACTTCGGGACACTATTAGCGTGCAATTTTCAGTACGTGATAAACTTGGGAAATTGTGTGTGCTGACGAATCCGTCACGCGAGGAAAGGGTGTTGTGCACAAAAAGGGATACACACAAATTCATGGAGTGCATTTCGTTCGTCATTTATCTTATTGTGTTCACATGTGGGAAAAAGTATGTCGGCCAAACCAGTAGGTGTGTGAATGAGCGATTGAGAGAACACAATAACAAGGCGAATAAACTGCCGCCAGAAGGTTTTCTCGCTCTTCACATTCACGCGTGTGGCTGCCGGCCTTTGTTCCAGAGTACAATCATTGTTGGTCGGCATAAGGATGAGATGACTCGGTTGATCATAGAAGCCGAACCTATTGATGCTCTTGGAGATGTATGTATTAGCAAGCCTTCAATTGCCTTGTCACCCAAGGAACGGGCGTTCCTGCGTTCGCAGTGATACGTTATTTTATCTGTGGGGTTTTTTGTCGTCCTTTTTATCGTTTTTACTTGTAGGTAGATGGCATTGTCGTGCATGTATCAGGATTACACGTGCTTATCTGCTTGGTCGCCTGACGATTATGGCTTAAAAACAGCTTGGAGGTCGAAAATAAACATGTTGTTGATAGTAGCGCTCTGTCTTCTCAGTCTATTCTTTCCTGTGTTCGTTTGTTCGCCTCACGCTACACAAATTTCTTTCAGACAATACTGAAGTGAGCACCAGAATATGTGTGGGCTAAAAACAGGTAATCTCTACATGATTAGACTGCTTCGAAGTAACCTAAGCCGCGATGTTGGAACCATGTCTCACATCTTTTAATCATGTCTTACATTCATGATGCATGCTACCAATATACAATAGAACCTTGATACGTTTCTGAAAAAAATGCGCACAATAAATGCAGGATCTGAGAATACTTATGATCTAAATTCGTTTACTTTTTTTCACGATTGCGAGCGTAGCAGCCGGGAAATTTTTGCCCTGTCACAGTGGTCTAGTGGCTAAGGTACGCGGCTGCTGACCCGCAGGTCGGGGGACCAAATCCGAGCTGCGGCAGCTGCATTTTCGGCGGAGGTGAAAATGCTGCAGGACCGTGTGCTCAGATTTGCGTGCACGTTAAAAAACCACAGGTGGTCAAAATTTTCAGATCCCTCCACTACGGCTTCTTTCATAATCATATCGTGGTTTTAGGATGTTAAACCACGCATGTAAATCAGCTGGGAAATCGTATTAAGCGGGAATGTATCAGTGAGGTTCTACTGTATAGGTCCACACAACTCCACGAGCTTACATATTGAACGGAAAGTTACGGTTGTCAACTGTCTCTAGAATCAAATTTTGAATGAAGGGACTGTATGCGTCCAGACTGAGTTTAATTGGCAGCTGACGCACTAGGTAAATTGACTGACGCCAGTGCAACCATGAGAGTAATAAGTATGGCTGTACTGTGGCTCTGCAAACACATACCTAATCTACAGAAAGGTCGTAGTGTGTATGCACCACAAAAATGGGGCAAACATTACCACTCACTAGTGGTGCATAAAAATTAGTCAAAAAAAAGGTGAATGAAACAATTAAATAGCAAAGGAATAAATGCATACATAATTACATAAACCAACATGTTGCTCTTCTAGGCCACATAAACTGAGGTGGAACTGCTTTAAAAAAGCATATGCTAAAATTTTAGAAAATCTAATAGATGTATAAACATAAAAAGTAAGCAAACAAAATCTTTGTGCGACATAGCTTGGCTGGACACCCACCTTCGCAGAGTGGAATAGCTCCAGCTTTTTCCAGAAATCTCTCAACACCTCCCCCGCAAAAACGTACACATATAGCTGGATTTAATCATTATAGCCTCCTTGGAACGTAATGCTTATTTTATTTAACCAAAAAGCCTCAACAACTGCCAACGACAGGTGATCAGTGTACAGGATGGCCGACAAGTTTCTTCGGCTACTTTGTACCAATTGCAAAATATCTACCACCGACAAGAATAATGAATTCTCATCGTATTAATGTAATTATTAATTAAAACATTTAGCTAATTGAGAGACGGCATCCTTCTTTGAAGACAAGGCGTACGTTTTTCAGTTTCTGTGCACTATTGGGAAGGAACAGAGATCCAACACTGAGCTAATTATGATAAGCCTTTTTGTTGTTTGAAGTTTTCTTGACCTAACGTGCTTGAAATATTTTGCTACAGACTTGATGATGACATAGGCATGTTTCAAGACAGATGTGGACATTTCGGCAGGATATTAAAAATATTGTTTAACTATTCTTCAAATGTTTGATGCAAGCAGATAACCATCGCATAATATATCAGTTGTCATGGTGTTCAAGTAATGCAGCATGACTGCCTGCAATCTTGACAAAATTATTGATACTGTATTAGCAGCTACTGTCGAGCATCCGACAATTTATTGCAATACTTACACTTGTTTTACATTTGGTCTACAATAACTTATTTCACACATTCATAGATTGATTGATATGTGGGGTTTAACGTCCTAAAACCACCATACGATTATGAGAGATGCCGTAGTAGAGGGCTCCGGAAATTTCGACCACCTGGGGATCTTTAACGTGCACCCAAATCTAAGCACACGGGCCTACAACATTTCGGCCTCCATCGCAAATGCAGCCGTCGCAGCTGGGATTCGGTCCCGCGACCTGCGGGTCAGCAACCGAGTACCTTAGCCACTAGACCACCATGGCGGGGCCACGCATTCATAGACAATCGGTCATAATGCGTACCTCAAATAAAAAGGGGGGGGGGGGGCTACATGCTCAAAAATCTCTTGTATGCAAGCTCCTCTTCAGGGCACGTGCACGCAACTACGCAAATCGGAAACTGAGCTGTACACTCCTAAATATTTCACGGTTTCCATTTCATGAACACACTTCACAACACTGGGCAGAATCGCTCAAATGTGACATGGTCCACAGAACTTCACCACAGCGCTGCACACAACAGCACCCGTACGGCATTGCGCATTACGAATGACAACAATGACGGGCAATAAAACTTGCCCATTCTTATCGTAGCAGAAGCTAACGCTCGCAAACGTTCAAAATTTATGCACACTGTTTGCTGCGACGAACGGCACACACAGAACACACCCGACGCTACCACTTGTTGCGATGATTACAAACTTTTCACTTCAGCGCGCACTAAAGGCATATCTTGCTTTAGAAAGGTGAATGATTACATCACAGAAATCTTTGAAGTTTATTGCGATTACACTTGAAAGATGGACGGTACATCCAGGCAAGACGCGAAACGACGACACTTGCATCCGCACACTTTCGCTCGTTTCTTCGTTTCCGCTGTCAATCGCACGTGCTGGCGGGGCAGTGAACACTGGCTGGCTACCGATATCTCCCCGGGAGTCTCACAGCGCTTACGATGGTCACAACGATAAAATCAGCTGTTCTATGTCGCTGCAGCGCCCGCTTCAGCAAGCGCCATGTTTGCCAAGCAAGCCGACGGTAGCCCTACCAACGGGGCGGCCGTCCAGGCCGTTTTTCGCTGTAGCCAATGAGAGCCGAGCCATGCGAGTCGGCTTGCGGCTTGCCAAAGTTGAGAGCCACTCTGCCTGACGTCACAGAGACGGCCACTATAGCCCATTTGTGCGGTGCGGGTGGGTGGAGCGGGTGTGCGGCTAGCGCGTGTAAGGGCCCTTAGGGTTCGGTTGAGACGCTCCGTGGGGCCATTTGTTTGCGGATGGTATGAAGCAGTGAGCTTCTGGCGCGTTGCACATGAACATAGGATGTCCGCTATGACTCTCGATAGATATGTGCGGCCTTGGTCCGTAAGCAGCTGGCGTGGAGCACCATGTTGCAAGATGACATCGTGTAGAAGAAATTCAGCGACATCTGTGGCGCAACTTTTCAGAAGGGTGTGTGTGTGATGGCATAGCGTGTGGCGTAGTCACTGGGCACAGCTATCCGCCTATTGCCAGCAGAAGACAGGTGAAACGGGCCGAGTACGTCCAAGCTGATGCGAAACAAAGGTTCAGAAAGAATGTCGAGTGGTTGAAGGCGTCCAGCCTGAAGCATCAACGATGTTTTGCGGCTCTGACATACCTCACACGCCGTCACTTATCTTCTGACAGAGTGTGACCTCGCCAATAGAAGCGACGGCGAATCCGGTCGTTTGTGTGGGACACGTCAAGGTGACCGGCAGTAGGAACGTCGTGAAATTCGTGGAGTGCAGCCGAGCGAAGGTGTTTGGGTATGGCAAGCAGCAGAGATGGGCTGTCTGGATGGAAGTTATGCCTGTATAATGTATCATTCTGGAGTACGAAGGAGTGATGGGATCGGTTTGATGGAGAGGAGTCGAGGCACTCGATGATAGCCCGTAAGGCTGCATCACGGCGTTGCTCGTCGGCTATGTGGGTCAGTTTGGAAACGGAGCACACGCAGGCGTTGTTGTCAGGTACGGCGGCAGATCCTCCAACTGGATAGCGAGAAAGGCATTCGGCATCCTGATGCAGTCGTCCGGACTTGTATGTCACAGCAAATGTATATTCTCGCAGTCGCAGAGCCCAGCGACCAAGTCAACCTGTGGGATATCTCAAGACTGAAAGCCAGCAGTACGCGTGATGGTCGGTGACGGTGGAGAAGGGAGTGCTATATAAATATGGACAGAAGTTAGAAACCGCCCAGACAAGAGCAAGGCATTCTCGCTGCGTGATCGAATAGTTGTTCTCTGCAAGTGTAAGGAGGCGGCTCGTATAGGCGATAACGCGGTCGTCTCCCTGTTTGCATTGTTACGCCTGGGAGTCCGCACTGAACGCCGATGCATCTGCAAAGGCAATCTGTGTCAAGGCCAGCAATCGAGCCCGGCTGACGCAATGAACTCAATGGCGTCATCACGTGGCGGCACAGGTCTGTCACGCACCTGCGAGCTCCCTCAGCCCGTCGAAGCAATCGCCGCCTTCCTGTATGGCGAGTCTTACGCAATGCGTGGTGACGTCACTCATCCTTGACTGCAACCACGCGCAGCGGCTCCGGATTTGATGATAATGACGCGACCCACCGGCGACCCCAATGGAGCATTCTGATCTCACGACCGGCGGCGCTTCTGGTTGGACATTTGGTTACTCAAAGAATCCACCCGGTGCATATAAAAAAGCCCTGCGGCGCGGCGCGAGTAGTATACCTATGTGTCAGAGAAGAGAGCTCGGCTCTTTGAGTCGCGAAACTGTCGGCCCCAGTGCCGAATTTGTAACGCCTCTGTATATATGCTGTACATAAACCTTGTAACTCACCGTCGTCTCGTTCCCTCGTCTATCGGCTCTGCGCAGAAGCAGTCACGAGCTGACAAACCTACGCTACCAAACGGCTGGTGACCTTTCTGGCGGAGTTCGAAGCACTAGCACCTTCAGGACCATGTTGGCGTCGCCGTCTTTCGTAACAGTGGTCGCAGCAGTGAGATTTCGTGGCACCCTTCCTAACGTCATCTGAGGCGCGCTTCGTAACAGTGGTTGGCAGCTGCGGGATTGGCCGGCATCAGCGACATCGATGCTGTGAGTGCCTGATGTTTTCCCCACAGTTCATCAGACTACTCCAGCACAGGTTATAGTAGTTTAGAGAAGGGCTGTGTGAAGCATTAGAGTGAGCGTTGATTGTTTCAAGCAAAGTCAGAGCGCTTTGAAACCAAAGTTAATGCGGAGGACGTAAACAAGGCAGTGTTAAAATTGCTTGCGCGTCTTGCTAGTTGACTTATAGTGGGTACGGCAAGTAAATTGTTAACAGGGGCAAACAGCAAGAGGCTAGTGTGAACGATGAAGAACCTTCAAGTGCAGGAACTCATCGGAATTTGTGAGGAACTCGGCATTACTTTGGGCCGTGTGAAACGAAAGCAAGCTATTCTTGAGATCATGAAGGATGAAGGAGTGTCGGCTGAGGAAGTCGATGAGGCCTGGGTGGATATCAAAGCACACCGCGAGGAGACTGAAAGGCGAGAAGTTCGCTAACGTGAAGAAGCTGAAAGGCGAGAACGCCATGAGGAGGCCGAGAGACGGGGGCACCTTGAGTTGAAACGAATACAGTTGGCAATCCTACAGTGTTCGCAGGCGCCTAGCGTAGCTTCTGCGACAGTTCAGGTTAGCGGTCAGAAAATTCGCCACCAACTGCCACCGTTCGTAGTAGGTAAAGGCATAGCGAAGTATCTCGTCAAGTTCGAACACGTCTGTGAGCGAAATACTTTGGAGCGGTCTCTTTGGGCGCAGAAACTGTTAGCTCTTCTTCCTGGCGAAGTGTCCGACGCGATAACTTGCTTGTCGAGGGAAGCGTTTGAGAGCTATGACGAGGTTAAGGAAGTGCTCTTGAGACGTTATAAATTGTCACCCGAGGCTTTCAGGCAAAGGTTCCGGTATGCTAAAAAGGGGAATGAGTCACACGTTGACTTCGCGTTTCGTCTTAAAGCCGATTTATTTGAATGGCTCAAGGGCGAAGGTGTTTATGACGATCGCGATAAAGTGGTAGAATGCATTGCATTGGAGCAATTCCACCGCTGCATCGAGGAGGATGTGAAGCTTTGGCTGCAGGACAAACTTGGTGAAGTACAGCTAAACAAGGCAGCAGAGTTAGCTGAGGAGTATTGTACTCGAAGAAAGTTGCATAGCAGGGCAGTGTGCGTTGAAAAGGATGAAAGGAAAGAGGGCTTTTCAAAGGAACCTGATCAACGGAAACCCACTCCGCACCGTAATTTCTAGAAGGACCCGTCTCTTACGAAGGACACTGTAGGGAAAGGGAAAACGGAAGCGGAGAAAGCGAGTGAGGTTCCTAAACAACGCACTGATACCACACGGGCGTTTGAATCACGGAAACCGCTAATCTGCTACAACTGCAAAAAAGAAGGGCACATAGCGATAAACTGTAAGCAAAAGTTTGCTTTTGCAACAATCCGAGAATCGGAAAAGAACATGTGGTTGTTAGAGCCTGTGGGGGTGCTGACACCCCCCCCCTGTAAAGTTGTCTGCGCCACGTGGCGCACGTGTCTCGCCCCAAGGCTTTATTTCGGTGGTGACCACCGCAGGGCGATAGATGGCGCTGTGTTCGCTTTGAGTACCACTGTTGGTAGAGTGGTAGTGCCGGCGGTGGCCCCTGGCGGAAGGCAGGCCTTGGTGGTGGGCGAGGGTTGAACGAGCCTCTTCTGCACGTGGCGGCTGCCGCGAACGGTTGCCTGTAGCGTGGGTCCCCGGTGCTCGGCACCGCGGGCTTCGCGCCGGGGTCCCACGTGGAAAGTCAGGCGTTGGCGACGCCGCCTTGGGTATGTGTTAGTGTGTTGGGTGTGTTGGTGTGTGTTTATCATGCTATTGTGTGTTTAGTGTGTCACTGCGTTATGTTTGTATGGTAGCGTGTTAGTTGAAATTGATGTAACATTCGGTGGACGATGTCGTCGTCTAAATTGGTTAATAAATGTATGTTGTGTGCTTTGTACCGACCGCGTCTGCTGTGTCCGTTCACTCCAAGAGCGTGGCGTGGCGAGGCGCTCATTCGCCTCACCGAGACCCCACAAGCCGTATATCCAAGAAATTAGTGTGAATGGGAAAACGTGTCGAATACTTCGAGACTCAGCGGCAACCATGGACGTTGTCCATCCTTCGTTGGTGTCTCCGGATGAATTTACAAGAGAATGCGCGTGGATTAGGCAAGTCGCTGAGGAGCAGAGTGCTTGCTTACCAATCGCTACGGTTGTCATTGAAGGCCCGTTCAGTAAGCTTCGCACTGAAGCGGCTGTGTCTGTCTCGCTTACCGATAGTTTTCCTTATCTTTTCTCTAACAACTTAGAGCAGCTTCTCAAAGAGCAGGGTAAATCGTTCTTCCCCAACTTAGCGTACATGGCCCTCACGCGATCGCAAGCGCGGAAGCTGTAGCGGGAGCTTGATCTTGTTCATTGCGGTGAACTCTTAAGTGACCTTGTCGGCGGGTCGACGGAACCTCAGAGAGGAAATTTTTTGCGTGAGTCAAGTGAGCAGTCACGCGAGCGGCCCGTCGCCGAAGCGACCGGCGCGGTTTCCGTAGCAAGAGGAGACGACATGGCGCCATTGTGTCAGAGCGAGAGGGTTGCGACGCTCTCGCCTGTAGCGGAAAGTTGGAGTAAGCTGTCGAGGGATGATCGAGAGACGCCCATTCAAGAGCAGCGCAAGGACCTCCCGTATAAAGCGCCAGTGGAAAGCCACATGAAAGCTGCACAAGTGTTGTCGAATGAGTACCACGACAAATCGGTGAAGAAGCGCGCTTTTGAAGTAAGAAATCAGGTGATGCTGCAGCGGCCGTCCAAAAAGAACAAGCTTGAAGTTCACTGGGAAGAGCCCGCTAAAGTAATATCAAAGCTTTCTGATACCAATTATGAAGTGAAATCAGGAAGGCGACCGAACAAAGTTTACCACAGTAACTTGATGAAACCATACGTTCAACGTCAAGCGGTCGTAAATCTGCTGTTGAATGCTTCAGAGGAAGACGGAGCAGAAATTTTGAGTTCTAGTGATGTAATCGAAAGGGGATCATGGTAATCTTAAAGCAGTTGAACCTAGAGTCTAGGTTAAGTGAAGTCCAGAAGGAGGACCTGAAAAGGATTTTTTTCGAGTTTGGAGACGTGTTTTCGGATCATCCCGGAAACATGACGGTTATCGAACACGATATCGAGCTCATTTGTGAAGAGCCAATCCCTAGCAAGCCGTATCGTTGTTCCCCTTGTGCAACGTCGCAAATGTGAGCAGCTGTTAGTACCGCATAGGTATCGTCGCCTAAAAGTGGCCGGTTACTGAGGTGGAGCATGATACTCCTACAGCGCAACTTTGACATTCGCTATAAAAAAGGAAAGCTAAACGCTAATGCAGACGCATTGTGCCGTGCGTTTAGTTAGTACCTTCTCCACCTTTCAATTTCTCGCTAGCGATTCGGGGCAAAATTTTGTCCTCATCACGGCCTTAGCTGAGCGCTCTCGTCCAGAGTGATCTCAACGAGCCAACTTTATGTTCTATTCTATTTCGTTATGTTGTTGTACATGTAAAAAATTGAGTTCTAATTTTAAGAGTATTGTGTCCCACATGAGCATCTTGGTGTAGAGGGAACGAAATTCCGATAGACACGTAGCTAGGTATAAGATGTACTATACTTTGTCTGGTGTTCTGTCGGGTGACCGAGGGCACTTGCTTGTGTCGTGTGTTGTCTGTTGTCGAACCGTTCTTGAAAAGTTGCAGAGCCATCGACAAGTGCTGAGACCAAATATCGTCAGAAGAGACGAGCGAAGCTGGCCGGCAAGTTGTGGCGACAAACCAGTGGAGTTGGAATCCGTCGTCAAGTACGGGATGTGTTCACGGAACGGAGTCTGGAGCTGCATTCTCCCCATGACCCTGGAGGTGAACCTGGAGGGACCTGGCGAACGAGCGCGCCTGACATCCAAGCCACGTGGAAGGAGCTCATCGTTCCGGCGCATTCTCTGGCAGCGGGGGTGCTGTTACGCCTGCGAGTCGATCCACACTGAACGTCAGTACCTCTGAAAAAGGCAATCTGTGTCAAGGCCAGCAACTGAGCCCGCCTGACGCGATCAACTCAATGACGTCAACAAGTGGCGAAGCCGGTCTCCGGCTTCGCCGCTTGAATTGCAACTGCGGATAATTTGCTGATTGTTGTTTCGTTACGAAGTGTATTCAAGCCATACGGAGCCATAAGGATAAAACTTACGCTAATGCATGTACTACCCATCATTCCCATTCTCGATGCAGCATTTTGCATTGCAGCGCCCTCTAAGCACTAGCGCCAGGGTTCCCTCTAGAGTATTTATAGGAAACCATATGGCACAGTGAAGCAGCCATAGCCGTTAGCGCCGGTAGCTGGGGTTAGAAGAGAAGCCAACATGGAGCAACCACGCAGACGTGACTGATCGCTTCAATCCAAACTGACGCTCGCTATTTGCCTTTACTCTTAAGGGGTTTAAGGAGTTTTACGTTTTACATGTCTTGGAGATACTTTGTGTTACTACTCTTAATTGAACACGCTCTGTTAAGCTTTCAGGCGTTAGACAAGTTCAATTGCGTCATAGCCATACATACCACTCTTATATTCAACTTTACTAAGACGTCTTCTACTCGTATGCATTTATATATTCTATCACTGATTTATCTATACAATATTTGTGTAGCTTTGAGGTGGTGGAAAGGTTTCGTGTAATTTTCATTATACTACTTCACCATACGTCTTTTTGAACCAACGTTTTTAAAAGAAGTCTTCGCCTGATATGTTTGATATGGTGTATAACGGCTCTTCATATACTCTTTGTTAGCGTTTGAGGCAGCAGTATAGCTTTATTGCATAATCAGCATACCATGCTCATATCCGGGTTAACAAAGAAATCTTCCTTTACCGGCCGTGGCGGTATAGTGGCTAAGGCACTCGGCTGCTGACCCGCAGCACACGGGATTGAATCCCGGCCGTGGCGTTTGCATTTTAAATTTAGGCGAGAATGCTTGAGGCCCATGTGCTCAGATTTAGGATGCACGTCAAAAAACCTTCACTACGGCGTCTCTCATAATCATGTGGTGGTTTTGGCAGGTTAACCCCAAACAACAACAACAACAACAACAACAAAAAGCCCTCCTTTAAGATGCTTCAATTCGTTGTATCGCTGCTCTTTATTAAAAACTCCTTGTTAACCTTCGAGTCAGTAGTGTAACCACTATGTTTTATAGCCAGTAAGTACGAGCTGACAGCGGCGGCCCATGCTAAAGCGCACGCCATTTTGTTAAGATAACTGTTGCCGCTTTTCCTTTCAGTGAAAGTGGTGTGCAGTGGGATTCCCCCATTTCATCTACGCAGTCGTGTTTCTGTCATCGTATTCCTCCCATTGTGTGTGCTCTAAAGCCCGTTTATAACGCCCGCTAGCGTTACTATGTGCATGAATACGGGAATGAAAGGATCGACTAAGAACTTATTCTCTGTTAAAAAAAATAACGCTTCAGAGGAGGAGAACTAAGTCTCTAACAACATGACACGATTGTGAAAGCCTGGTTGCAGCTAAATGTCTATTCAAGCGACGTAACTGATGCTTACAGACACCTTTGCTGAAATATTGGATAAGACGAAAGGATAGGTGGTTCACTATATGCCCATGGTTTTAAGTAAGCATGGAAGTGTCAACGAATTCTTACCTTCAAAAGAGCTCCTTAGAAGCCAGACGCCTTTGACCTGCTAGTGAAATAGGATGTATTACGATTGCTTCATTGTGCTGAAGAGTGCAACAAGAGAATGCGTGCAGCAACTCTATCATTTCGGACAATTCGTGTGAACATGCTGCCCTTCAATGATTATGTGCGGACGTGCTACCATTCTTCGCGCGCAAATCATTCTTATTGCATCCATTAAGTAAAGTATTCAGCCGTTTGACGTAGGGAAAGCTGTAATGCATTTCATTTATTCTTTGCTTAATTATTCGCTTCAGAACCTTTTTCAAATGATTGCATATTACTGGGAACATGCAAATTACAGCTTCCCAATGTAGAAGTGCTGCTTAAGTTTTTGCCTGGAGAGTACTGAATGTTGCGGTCAATTCTGCGTTACTGCGAAAACCCGCTAAGTTATTCTTTTAAGTGTGAATACACTTTATAAGCGACCCCAAACCATCCACCGCCGTCGGCGGCGTCCACAGTCTTCTCTCTATCTTTAAAAGAAAGAGGACTTGGCGGGCCGCAGCGCGACGCTCTACCGAATAAGCCACGGACGCGACGCTGATATCGGTGTCAGTAACGCGCCTTATCTCCCTCCCCCTTCGCTCGCTCCTCCGCTCTCCTCGCTCGCTGCAGCTGCGCGCGCACCCCTCTCTCTCGCGCGTCCGCCTTCTTTCTTAGTCTCCCGTCGTGAGCGGGTCGTGCGACGGATGTCCCGGAGGCAACGCTACCATCAACAACGAATGCAGTACAACCGAATGCCAGCACTGCACCCGTCGTTGGAGGTGACGGTACCGCGGTGGTTTCGCCGACGTTGGAAGACAAGGCGGCGCTGCGCAGGGCTCGTGAGACCGAACGTAAGCGGGCGAAGCGTGCAGCGGATGCCGAACTGCGTGCTCACGAGGCCGAGTGCAAGCGGGCGAAGAGTGCAGAGGATGCCGAACTTCGCGCTCGCGAGGCCGAGGACAAGAGGGCGAAGCCTGCAGCGGATGGTGAACTGCGCGCTCGCGAGGCCGAGATGAGGCGTCAGCATCGAGCCGCGAACGCGGCCCAAGAAGCGGAACGACAACGCAAGCGTCAGGCGGAGAAGGGCAATGAAGGCTGGCGTCAAGACGCCGCTCGCAATCGTCAACGGCGAGTGGACGTTCCAGAAGCCGTTCCAGCCAGTGAACATGCAGTGCGGGAGAGAGTCCGAGCCCTGGACTTTGCTCGTCCGGACGCGTCGTGAAGTGTCAATAAATATTACTTCGTATATAATGTATCTGTGTACAAATTCTTCATGACAAACAACACTTAAATTCATTAGTTACACTTTAATCATCATTATCAGTAATAAAACTCCCAAGCATTTCCCCGAGGGTGAACATGGTGAAGTGCAAATGCACGGGGTGATGCTATGAGGGGGAGTAAAGTTAAGATCCGCTGGCATTCGCCAGTGAGTTAACGTAAACTCCCCCGTGTGATCAAATTGCGATTCCCAGGAACCATTACACCATAAAGGCACCATAGTGTGATTAATTAATATAATAGTGCGAATTGATAAATACCCCTCATAGCATCACCCCGTGCATTGATTGATTGATTTGTGGGGTTTAACGTCCCAAAACCACCATATGATTAAGAGAGACGCCGTAGTGGAGGGATCCGGAAATTTCGACCACGTGGGGTTCTTTAACGTGCACCCAAATCTGAGTACACGGGCCTACAACATTTCCGCCTCCATCGGAAATGCAGCCGCCGCAGCCGGGAATCGAACCCGCGACCTGCGGGTCAGCAGCCGAGTACCTTAGCCACTAGACCACCGCGGCGGGGCACCCCGTGCATTCGCACTTAACCATGTTCACCCTCGGGGAAATGCTTGGGAATTTTGTTTTGCAGTGAACGTAGTCAGGATGGTGATGATCAAATAATAAATGCGAATGCATTTCTTAGTCAGGCTATGTCAGGCGTCCATCGGGATTC
This sequence comes from Rhipicephalus annulatus, assembly GCA_013436015.1. NCBI lineage: Eukaryota > Metazoa > Arthropoda > Arachnida > Ixodida > Ixodidae > Rhipicephalus > Rhipicephalus annulatus. Next base: position 68,689 of record WOVY01014585.1, on the reverse strand, counting down.
GTCTACAGCCCTCTCACATAGCAACAGCTGCGGGCGGGCCCGCTTATCCTAGCCCCTAACAACTGGAGCATGTGGTCCGAGAGAGTGTAGGAGGGGGTAAGTGCAATGCTTCGCCACTACTTCTCCACCCTTTCATTCTTTCTCCTTCCTGCGCCCCACTTTCCCGTCCTCTGGCGCCTCACTCTCGACCGTTCGCTGACTGGGCACCCCAAAAGAACTACTCTAGCCACTGCTGTGAAACGCCAACGCCGAGCCGAGAACACGGTTTGTTTTGTTTACTTCATAGTATTTTTTAACGATGCATGATAGCTACTAGAGCTGGAAACTCATACCGAGTTTTTCGCGACAAAAAAAAAACGCGACGAGCGGTGAAGAGTGCTATTGGGTACAAGGTGTCAGAAAAAAAAGAAAACATTATTCTACTAACGCTGGGTGTTCTCATGCGAACCACCGTTTTGGACGCTACGCAATGCATTCGCATTTCCTCACGAATTCCTGCTGGAAGGTGGGGGCTTTCTCCTTTTTTTTTGTCTAAAGTGTGTTACGCATAGAGTTGGATACAATAATAGGGAGTTTTAGAATATTGCAGCGCGAGCCCTTGTGGTACAGTCGCTGCCACGGCGCGTGCGTCATAACGTTAGTCGGCGTTTGCGTTCATGGACCACACGCAGAACATACGAAATTGCGTGCGGTGATCGCGGCCCTCATGTGGTCCACAAGCACTGGTTTCGAGGCTACGACGTCGCTGCGATCGTGCGCTCCACTTTAAAGCAGGGCAGACGCATTGTAAAGCTCATATGGCGCCCGCTATGCCCGCAACACCCGCAACGCCCACAGCGCTTGCAAACCGTATTCTAAAGCTCCCTGATACCTAGAGGGGAATCTGGCGCTAGTGTCTACGTGGGTTCCTTCAGCGGTGCTTGTAGCCCAATGCAAATTATAGGAAGTACAGGCATCGGATCCATTTCAGATGGATTACGTTCTCGAGACTTTTCCGAGTGTAAACAACTTGATACGAGCATAGAGTAATTGAAACTTACTTCAGTAATTTGTACGCAAACAATATTGCAAAAAGTTTTCTTGACCAGATGGCTGAGGGTAAAACCTGGGCAAATTCAACAATCAGGGTATGCACGTCTGCCATTGTGTTCCAGATTTGGCATGAAGATTTAATCAAATGTTTTTTAGAAAACTTTAAACAAACATGTTTGTTTTTTGTCTAGAAAGTACGCATTATCTATTTATGAAAATAGCAGTAAGTTATTAGGTGAGAAACACTTCGAGTTTCGAATTCTTCAATGCTATAGGTGCGTCCGTCCAAGTTGTTTGCCCCCCACGCACCTCTGGTTTCTGTGTTTAGAAATATTTATTGTCACAAACGTCAATAACACTCAACAGAACATTTTCTTCTTAGACATACACTAACGATGACGACAAAACAGACGTAATTTACATGAACATAGATATGAGATGTCGTTTAAAGAACATGTGGCATCAAAAGCCGCACATTAGGCATCAAATGCCGCACATTAGGCATCAAATGCCGAAGGTGGGTACCCAGAAAGTAATATGCAAGCTTTCTTGCGGGAGATTCCTCGCCTTTCACCGGGCGCAAAAGGAAGCGCAGTGCCAGCAGCTGACAGCCTATGGACACTGAAGGGGAAGCAAAGCCTCCCTTTGAATGCTGCTGTCCCAGTGCCGCACGAGAGACCAACTCAGTGCCGCCTGACCAGAAAAAAGAACACAAAGCAGACTCAACTGATCGCACGATACGTAAAGATGGTTGCAAAGGTACTAAATGCGACCGCAAAATACAGTTTCCGCAAGGTACCTCCACTCAAGAAGCAAGAAGTCGAAATCGCGTGCATCTTGAATTTTCAGTCTTACTTCGTCGAGAGCGTTCAACCAAACGGATTCGCAAATGCTGTAGTGGTTGTACAAAATACCCAAAATACGAAGGGACGCAACCGGATGAATAGGAAAACTGGCGTTAAGCCTGGAGTTTGGAGAGCCAATGAAGAAATACCTGGATTAGTAGATGTTCAACGCTGCACCAGAAATGTCGCCATGCTGGGAAAATACACGCAGGCTCCGTGAAAGACTATCTTCATCTCAAATGTGCAAGGTTATATCGTCAGCGAAAGCTGTTACTTTAACGACACTGCTACCAGAAAGCGCAAGACCCCATACGCGTGAATCCGCGTCAAGAGCACGCAAGTATGGCTCAAGGCTGACGACAAATAGCACAGGAGACAATGGCCATCTCTGACGGACCCCACGTGTTATGGAAAAGGCGGCACTTTCCTAGCCATCCAGAACTAGTGTGGTTTTCAGACAAGTGTAGGTATTTCTAATCATTTCCACAAACGAATGAGGAAAGCCGAAGGCTGTGAGCACATTAAAGATATACGTGTGCTCTAGTTGGTCAAACGCTTTTTCCTGGTTCAAAGACAAAGATACCACGCGCAGATCGCGACAGAGTATAGGCTATGATATCACGTGTGGTAAATGACAAGCTGTGTATTTCTCGTCCAAGCACTGATGAAGTCTGGTTATGACCTACCAGGGCGTTCAACAGACCCCTCAAGCGTTGAACGACTACCGCCGAGAATATCTTATAGTCAACATTGAGGAGCGTGATAGGTCTCCAATCTTCAGGATTAACACAGGAAGCATCAACTTTTGGAATAAGCACAATGCGTCCATCTCGAAAACTGGATGGAAAGACACCGTCCTCGTAACATCGCCGCATAACCGCGGTAAAAATAGCACCAATCTCATTCTAAGATGTCAAGTAAAACTCAACAGGAAAACCATCATGCAGGCCCCGGAGCCGTTCCACGTTTGATAGAGTTCAGTGCCACCTTTACCTCTTCAGCCGAAAGAGGGATGTGCAGGCAATCCGCAGCTTCTTGGGGAATACGGAGCAAACTTCTAAGCATTTTCCGTGTTTCAACACAGTTTGTCCGCATGACCGAACACGACATTGCTTCAAAATGCGCCAAGAAAACAGATCGATCACGCGTAGCAAGCGGCTGCGCAGGTGGTACTTGTGCTGCCATAGAAACAGATGGCTGTGATTGCCAAAAAAACGAATGTCTCGCGTAGCGCAGCACCTCGGGATGTGCACATGGGTTGTGTCTACAGCGCCATGCTGCTGCCGCCAGAGACGAAGCAGCAGTCGAGCACTGAAAGCGTTCACGCAGTTCACGCTGCCAAGCTCGCATCAGAGGAGAAGGCGTTTTGGCGCGCAAAGCAATGCGTAACTTCATCGCAGTATCAGCAAGCTCTTCAGAAACACGCCGTCGAAGCAGACGCCCCTCTACTGCGCAGTGCAGGCACCACTGCGTTTTAAGCGCATCCCAATCTTCAGGACCAGACGCCGTGAGCGACACACGTATGGCGCGTGACAAATATGATCTTGAGCGCACGTCCTGCAGGATGCGAACATCAAAACGCCATAGCTTTGCCGAAAAATAAAATGGAACTTCGAGCTTCAAGACAATAGGCCAATCATCAGATACGTACACAGGAGAAGGTGGAAGGACGGAACGCATAAATCGGAGATAAACGCCTCTAGTGCACGTCGGATGTAAGAACGGTCGAGCCTGCTGGAGGATCGTCCGCGTCGCCATGTCCAAACAAAAGTATTTCTATGCACTACATTGTGCGCGTCCAGTAATGAAAAGTGGTGGACAAGGCGTCGCGGCTCGCGTGAATTCCAAGCAGACCAGCCCCAGCCAGGATCTCGCACATCTGCTGCGTATTTAAAACGCAGTTGGAGTCGCCAGTCAGAATAACATTACGACCGACAAGTAAAAACACATTCAGGTCTCTAAAAAATCATTAGACTGCCCAACTTGTGATGGCACATACACACACATTATTCTTAATCTGAAAGAAAAGGAGCTGCAGGCTAAAGCCAAAACCCTGCCCACATCATCATAAAAAGCATGATGATACCATAATAAAGCCCGATTCGAAATCATAATACCTACTCCCGTAAAACGAGATGTAGCAAAAGAGAAATAACAATCTAGGTTGAACTTCCGTTTAAAAGCGAGCACGTCGGATAGCGAGAGGAAAGTTGTTTCCTGCAGGCACAAAACATCACAATTTGCAGCACGGGCAACACTAATCACTTCATCCTGCTTTGCCGAATAGCGAAAACCCTGAACGTTCATTGAAATACTATGCAGTGCAGTGGCCATAATGAAAAGTAACGACTAACCAGGACGCATAGTTCTAGACTGTGTCCTGGAAAGTGTCCAGGGGACACTTCCTCAACCAAATCACAACGCACTGTTCGACCCTCCGGGAGAGAGTCGAGGTTTTTTGGACCATTAGAATTTTCCATGGCCATCACTTTGTTCATCGGAGCAAGACCTGGAAGTGTGCCCTCGCTTGGTTTCACGTGGAGCTCCCATGTCAACGTCGAATTCGGCAAGGCTAGACAGTCCGATTCTACTATCCAGTCGCAGGCTGAAGCCGTCTTCTGAAGACGTGTCCTGTGGAGGTAGGGACTGAGCCGCCGGCAAGCTTGGATCCACGTTCTTGATGCTGGCAGCACTCTCCACGTCTCGGCAGGCCGGTGTGCACCCTTTGTGTGGGCATTTTTTTACGTGTACGACGCGATGTCGAAGTGGTCGGAGTGGCAGCAACACAGGAGGCTGTGGTATTTTCGGCACTGTTTTCTGGTATAACAGTGGTTGTAGGGCCTATTCCAACAACAGCAGCCTGAGAAATGGGTTAATTTGTGCACTGAACTTCAAGTGGCGACAGAGAAGAGACGCCGACGCCGTTTGCAGGGCAGTGCGTTGCGTCTTTCGAAGCGCACGGTTCCTGCACCAGCGGGGAGGCCGACGTGCCGAGCGTCGCATCGACATTTGCGCTTTCGTTGTGCACTTCGTTCGAAGGAACTTGTAGGGGTGAGGCCAGCACAGCGTCGGTGACTTCCTCCGCGTCCCCCGAGTCGGTAGTTGGTTCCGTTGGCGGTGTCAGTGGTGGAAAGGAACCAGCGGCAGCGTCTGAGTAAAAGCAGCGGACAGAGCAAACTACAGTTGGGTGGCCGTCCCCGCAGCGTCGACACGGGCGGTCACATCTTTCACTAACGTGACCGTGCACACCGCAGCGACCACAATCCGTTGTTGTGCACTGGGCTCGTAGATGGTCCCACGAGCCGCATCTTCGACATACACGCTGGAGACTACGGTAGTGGAACGTGGCACGGTGACCAGAGATGCGCAGGTAGTTCGGCACAGGATTAGCGGCGTTCATCTCCATGCGAACAAAACGCGTTCCACTGAGTACGCCGTGTCGCCCACTCATCAAATTACTGGTAACAGTGAGCACCTTGCCATATGGGGATAGCGCTTGGACGAGAGCTTCTTTTGAGACGAAGGATGGCAGCAACAGGCAGGTGACGTTGGTCACTTGTGGGCCAACGGGCACGACTTGAACATGCTCGCCGCCAATCACCAGGCAGCCAGCATTGGCGACTAGAGACATGGAGGCCATGCTCTTTGCGGTGACTTGAAAATTTTGAGCTTCCTGATGCTGCACGCAGTATACCTCCGAGAGGCCGACTATTGAGGTTGTCGCATCAACGACGGTCTCGGCACTAGTCCCCGTAGGGGCAACAACGTCGCAGACAAGCGCCTTCGAAGGCGTCCAAGACGCGACGGGCACCATGACTCCTACTGACGGACGCCCCTGACGTAGAACATACAGGGACGTCCGCACCTAAAACGTTCTTATGGCACCAAAGTGAGCCGCTGAAGTATACATGAGAGGCTTGCAATGCCATCGATTTCCGCTGTACGTGAGATCTGCCTATTTTTTATTAGCTGAGCTATGTATTCTGGCGCTGCAGTCAGACTGGACAACTCAACTGAACGGTGCCTATTCACCTTTTCATAAACCCCTCCCTGCGCGCCGCCATAGCCCTCCTTGGGCTGTGCAAATTGACGCGTCCCCTGGAAAATGCACTGAAAACGCTGCGCCCTTAGCCTCTGTACTCCCGCGCATAGCCCATCATGGCGGTGTTTTTTTTCCTTCCTGTGAGAAGGTGTATACCGTAAGATTTGGATATGAATTCGTCTATTCGTTTATAGGAGTGTAAACGTCATTGCCTGGGCTTTATGTAAAGCACTTCATGGATAAAGCGATTAGATGGTTATAAAAAAACATTGCGAATTCACGCATTTAAATCGAAAGCAGACCTGGAAAACAGTGTAGTGTAAGCTGTCCATATAAATGCGGAAGTGGTAGAAAGCCAGACGAGCTATATTTAAACCTGCGTCTTTAACGTGCTTGAGACAAGCCCTGATGCATGAAGTTCGTTCCTCGGAGCTGAAGGCTTGCGTTCGGCTCGGCCCTCTGGTATTTCAAGCCTTCAGAGTTGGTATAACTGGTGCCCAATAACAGTCAAACACGCTGTTGAAACAAGATAGCTTTTTGTGTTTCGAGAAACAGGGAGAAACAGGGCGGAACAGGCGAGTACTAACTCGGCCATCACTAATATAAACGTTTAGGTAAAGTTATCTGTGTACTCAGCTTACTGATGAAACAATGAAGAACATTCTAACTTATATAAGCATCACTTTTCTCGCACTCATGGCTGACTTAAGGATTGTAAGCTTTCGTCGCTGGTTTGTTACTACTCCACTCTTCATCGTGCTTTCTTGCAGTTGTATCACGACCCTATGTTTTTTTAGAACCCGCACAGCAATCAGTGATTACGTAGGTGCATGCACGTGAAATCCTATTGTCGCTTTTTTGAGCGTCGGTGGGATACACAAAACGGAAATGACTCAGCGCAATTTTGGCACACCTACATATTCACATGTGCACCATGAAGCGTATCATGCGTTCGCATACCATTTAAAGCTCAGTAACGCGTTGAAAGCGCTAGAAACGGGCAATTACAGAATTTCGTGGGCTACGACACGAGCGCGTGAAATCCAGACACTCTTGGCACCTCCAGTTTCAGTACTAAGCGATTATACAGTACAGCAACTACAGCGCCACCTTTACAATCGCCCGTCGAAACATCAGCCGCAGCCGAGACGCCACAATGCTATGCGGTGCTACCACCTCCTTCGTTCCACTGACCCTTCTAGTACACAAAACACTGTACACCTAGTTCAATGATGAGCATAGTTTCAGCAGCGCCATCTCGAGATTGGATAAGTTCACGACGCTACCGCTGCCGCTATTTCCGTTGCACTGTCAAAGGTACAGCCCTTCTCTAAATGGTATACATAATAGATAGGTATTGTCAGTTTGAAAAGTTCTCCCTCAGGCATAGCTGCAAACCAAAATTTGCACAATAAAATACCCTTTCCAAAAAAATATAGATTGTAGATGGATGCATGGATGAAAAACTTCATTGCGGTCCTGACGGATTCTACCCTCGTTTTACAGGGGTACGATCACGGGCCGCTCCCTTGTAGGACGGGGAGGCCTAGCCTCCCCGCCGCACTGTGGGTCTTCTAGACAGCCTTGAGTTGTTTCTGAAAACCGGCTGATTGATTGATATGTGGGGTTTAACGTCCCAAAACCACCATATCACAATGAGAAACGCCGTATATGAAGGATCCGGAAATTTCGACCACCTGGGGTTCTTTAACGTGCACCCAAATCTGAGCACACGGGCCTACGACCTTTCAGCCTCCATCGAAAATGCAGCCACCACAGCCGGGATTCGATCCCACGACCTGCGGGTCAGCAGCCGAGTACCTTAGCCACTAGACCACCTCGGCGGGGCAAATTGCGCTATAATTTAGCATACACATGACGTCAAAGCGAAGAAGTACATACACGAGCAATCTATCTTACTATCAGCGGACCGAAGCTTGCTTTATCCGGCACGAATGGCCCTAACAATTTTCGTCTTTGCAGTTGCATTCTTCATTGATCTGTCGCTTCCTGTGCGTTGAACTGTTGCTAGGTGGTTCTGTTGATAGTAGTCTTCCGTTTGCACATAATTCAAATGGGGATACTTGCGTGTCCACTTTCTCGGTGTAAAACGAAATGCAATGCAAAATCGAGGCCTCTGAGATAGCTCCGACAATCACCGGGATTAACTGTAAGAAAAACCTGATTGCAGGCGTGATAATTCTTCAATTTACTCATATGACCCACGTGTTCGAGTTTCCTAGTTAAACCTGGAATATGAAGCCTTCAAAGCCATACCTGCTAATGCTGTGTGGTGGCGACAACTTCAGATTATCGGTGGTCATGGCGTGTGCGATGTTGATCGCGTGCGTCACCTGTCTACTGTTGCATGGCGCGCACCACGGTCAGATGCTCTCCCAAGCTTCATAATCAAAATCACCGCGGCACTCCATCAAAGCTACTCAGAACAATAGCAAAGACCTACATTATTACGCTTTCTCATGCGACCGGCCGCGTGGAACGAGAGTAATTCGCTTACCTCACACGTTCGCAACGGCCCGTACCCAGCGCTCTCACCGTTCTACTTCGCGACAGCTACAGGAATCGCTAAAATTGGCGACAGCTATACAGGAATCGGTAAAATCAAAATCCTTTACGTCCGCGTAGACTGGGCTCTTTTATTGTGGAGCACGGAGCTGTTGCATCTGCTCTTGTTTTCTCCATTGTTATGATGTGGAAACAAGCAAGCCCTTAATTTCGGTGACGCATCCGGCTAGCGGAGAAAAATTTGTAGCTCCTTTTCAAGTGCTCAATGCTGTTATACCACAGACATGGTCCTCGTTCGGGAGCGCTTCTTCTCGCGAGATCGAGCGCTGTTCCGGTGAACTGTCTTCTCCCCTCCCAGTGCCACCTTTCACGCAGAAGGCGGCACCGTGCAGTTCTGGGCAAAGCGTCGCCTTCTCCGCCGAGCCACCGTGCCGTTCCGGGGAAAGCTTCACCCTCTCCTCCAAGCACCATGAACTGGTCTCGTAGAAGAGACCAAAACGTTATTTAAGGGGAGATGCTACTCGAAGACACTTTTTTTTAATATTCACCCTAGAGCAATGAAACTTGAGCTGTTTATGAAACTTTCTATGTTGATTTCAAATATATATTTAGTTTTTTTGCAAGTTACACACTTTTAGCTCTGCAGCATGACAAAGTGAAAACCCTAACCCTTTTGCCCCCCCCCTCTTTTCATTTTTTAACGTCCATAATTTTTTATCATTCAGAGTTCATAACGCTTCAAATAAAGTGTAGAGTGCAAATAACTAATTAGGAAGCACATACAAAATATATAATACGCGTAAAAAGTAATAGCCATAAAAAGTCCATATTTCACCTACCCTAGTAAAGGCATACATAAAATTGTTTTATTATACAATAAAATATTGAAATTTAAACTAAATTATTGCATTTTTTATACCTTGGGAAAAAATTGGGCGAACTTTCATGCAGATCCGAGCACTAGAAATGTCCAAAAAAGGAGGGGCACATTGAGAAAAATGGTAAAACTTGTGTTTTGAGAAAAACGAGTTTTAAAGTTAAAATTGAGTGTTTATTTATAAAAGATATCATTAAATCAGATAAAAATCGCAGACCAAAAAGAACAATCCTTCTTGTAGTGGCCACTGCGACTAACATACACGAGCACCATGAGTTTGTCCCTCTCGGCTTTTCGAGCCGACTTTTTCGAGCTGACAGCCAGGGTGGCTGGGGCTTTGTCGAGCTGTCATTGGACAGCTTTTTTCCCGGCCACCTTTTTTCACCGTAAATGTCTTTGTTTTTGGTGAAAATAAAGTTATTTGATTGATTGATTGACTGATTGATTGATTGACTGATTGATTGATTGATTGATTGATTGATTGATTGATTGATTGATTGATTGATTGATTGATTGATTGATTGATTGATTGATTTCGATCCCAGACAGGGCCAAGAAACGCTCGGCAAACTTCCGCTCCATCTGACAGAGCCTTGTGCCAACTGCAAGCTAGGAAGAAGTTCGACAGGACTGCGAAATCTAAACTAAGTTCAGTGTCATGACATTTTTCAGCCATGTTTGTGCCACAAACCGTCGTACATAATGGCATTATCGTCCCTGCAAAGTTCTCTCGATGCGAGCTCTTTCGACCTCTCAAGATTAGCGCGGACGTCATCCATTGCGTATCACGAACTTTTCAGCTGGCGAATGTGAATGACTTTTGATGCATTGGCTTTTGCAAGCCAACAACTGCCGCAAATCGGATCAGCTGCTCGTAGCCTATTCCTACAGAGCGTGCCACACAACGGCTTTCGCTTGCGAGTAATGCATTTTTTTATTAATAACGGAGATAACTACCCGAGAAAAGCATTGTTCAGCTGCGCTGCTCGACAAGACATGGAAATGTCGCAGCGTGGCTTTAGGCGTGGTTTCAGTACCACAACACAATTAGTTGAATTCATGCATGATATTTTTTGAACCTTGATCTTGGCAACCAGGTTGACGCTATATTTATTGACTTCTCAAAGGCCTTCGATACAGTACTGCATTCTAAACTTCTCGCTAAACTCGATGTCATATTAAACAATCCTCAATTGGTTAGTTGTATCTCTAGCTTTTTGTCATCTTGCTCTCAGTTCGTTTCTTACAGGTCAACCAACTCTAATGCCATTGATGTAACATCTGGAGTGCCCCAAGGGTCCGTTCTTGGGCCTCTTCTTTTTTTTTAATTTACTTAAATGATTTCTCTGTTTGCATCTCCTCTTCTATTCGTTTTTACGCCAATGATTGCGTTTTATATGAGGTCATTAAAACAAACACTGACCATTACCGCTTGCAAGAGTCATTTGCTGGTTTTTGCGATTGGTGCAGAACCTGGCAAATGAACATTGACTTTAAAAAACCGTACTCATGTCCTTTTGTAGTAAATTTCCTTCTGCTTTTTATTACTCTTTTGATAACCGTGCAGTAAATAGGGTTCTAGATTATAAGTATTTAGGGGTCATTTTTACTCATAATATGGCATAGTCTAAGCACATTGACTACGTATGTAACAAAGCATTAAAAAAACTAGGCTATCTACGTCGCACTCTATCTAAATCTCCGAAGGAAACCAAGCTTCTCTTGTTTAAATCACTCATTCGCCCAATAGTAGACTACGCATCTGTCCTTTGGAACCCGTACAAGCAGTGCGAGATTAATAGGTTAGAAGCAATTCAGAAAAAAGCTGTAAGATCGCTATGACCGTGACTTTTCACCCTCTTCTACTCTTTCTTCACTGAACTTAACTTCGCTCACTTCGCGTCACCGAATAGAGTCATTAAAATTCTTGCTTGGCATTGTGACGTCTTCGGTTAAACTTTCAAATGACAAGGACTACATAAACTTTGCACCCCAGTCAACGACAAGAAGCTATCACAACTTAAACTTAACGCCTTACTAAGCTCGAACTAATATGTTCAAGTTCAGTTTTTTCCCCGTTATATTGAAGACTGGAATTCGTTACCTGGTACTACTCGTTCACGCCCATCATCCAATTTTCAAGCCGACATCCATGACATGCGTCTGTAACATACCCTCATCTATTTGCCATTGGTGTTAGCTCTTGAGATGCATTGTTTCTTTATTCAATTTTTATTCATGTTAATCACATGTTTGTGCACTTTTGTCCTTGCATAACCACACATCTGTATTATGTTACCTGTTTACATGATTTTCATTCCTGTCTGTTAAAATTCCGCGTATTTTGACACCCACTCCTGCCATAGCGCACTTAGCGCTGCAGTATGTGTAAATAAATAAATAAAATGTTATCAGGCTTCTCACCGCATCATGTAGGTGTAAGCATGTGATCGTGGATAATACCAGTTAAAACTCAGTGAAATTTCGGAAGAATCAGTTAACGAGGCATAACAGGCATAAAACACTGGCAACGATCAGAGAGAGATACATAATGTTGCACTTGTTCGGCAAGCAGAGAGCTCCAAACATCTTTGGCCCTTGGTATCGTTGCACGAAGACGCGGCAATTAAAAGAGGTCGCTTACAAAAATGACGAGCACGCCTTTTCTTTCCTAGCTATTTTGTATTCCTTTATTTTTAAAAATACATTTGGAACGGTTTTTGGGGCTAGAACCTGTGAGCTGCAGCTTGAACGCCCTTTGAAACACGTACGTTAGTCGTATCTTTAAATGTTAAAAAGAACTGTGTGAAGTAAGAAAGTAAAGAAGAAAGAAAGAGAGGGAAGACTTATGTTGGTAAATAACCCCTTCAAATGGCGCACCCTGAGAGTGGTGGTGTGCGTCGTGAAGGTGTCCACAGCACTTGTAAACTGTAATTCCGGGCACCCCGAGTTCTTTTGCGTTCCTTTGTGCTGCAGCCACATCCATGAAGAATTCGAAGAACGCAGCTGCTCACGCTCGCCAGCAGATTGGCCTGGAACTAAAAAATTCTAGAGCAAAGCAGTTCTGCGCTATTCTTCGAGTTCGTGGAAGAAAATGTTTAGAAAGAGAAACTGAGAAAGTTCCAACTAACCCACATGCAAGCCCCTTTTTTCTTAGAAATCCATATGAATTATATTGTGGCTTAGTTACTCAAGCAGGTTGTTTTAAATTTCCCTTTCTCGGTCGCTACCATGGTTTGCGTCATTGTGGGAAAGGTCAACCGTGGCTGCATTTTCTTTGTTGTTTTCTCAGTGTTCAGTATGCAGTGATTTCTCGACTCGAGAAGACGGTCGTACAACCTTCAGTACGTGCAGTGCGTACATGGATATATATTAGCTGCGAGATGGCGTATTGCTGTGTTCTCTATTTCAAGTCTCGTTCGGTTAAACACCCAGTGTTTTTTTCACCGATTTCTAAGCAATGCTGAAATGTGCGCTAAATGGGAAAAAATACTGTGAGAGACAACTAATTATCATAAACCACAATTCTGCATCAACTGTCATATGCAGCAGACATTTCCGCGATGAAGACTGTGTGCCTGCGTGCCTTATCAGAAAACTTCTTCTCGAATTCACGCCTGCTCTCTTCCATGACTATCCTTCCTACTTGATTCCAAGTGCAAAGAAGCCTAGCAAAGGTCCTGTTTCATAAGCTTCATCATCCCCTACGTTATCATCAAGAAACCGAAAAATGAAGACGAATGAATGACATCTAGATATTGCGACCTCACAAGATGTTTTCACTGGACAAGAAGCAGTGAGTGTTTGCACGTAAACAATGAACGGCGATGCTCTTAGCATGGGTCGATACCTAGCTTTGATAGGATGATTTCACTCCCAAGGGGGTCTTCACGTTACCACCGACGCTGAAGGACGTGCTCCGCATGTGCTCCGTTTCCAATCGGTCATTCGGAGGTCCAGGCAGTCCATCATTCTTGTCATCAGTTTTGCTTTCCTCACCCTTTCGCCCATAGCATTTTGAGCCCACTTCGACACCAGTGAGTGCGACATCGATATTTTTTTCACCAGTTTCAATCTTTGGACGAGCGGCAGCCAGCGACGCACAGTGCGTTCCTTGTGGCGCATCTCTCGCCGGTGAGGTGAGGGCGTTCGATGGTGTTTGAACGGAGAACAGTGGCGTTTCTGCTTCAATGACCCCTGATCCGATAGTGGCGTTTCTGCTTCAATGACCACCGATCCGATAGACTCTTGTTGGCGTTCTTGTCTATTAGGCAAGTCTGTGTAACTATTTAGACTTCTTATCGTCGTACACGTCGAAGGCGCGTATAGTTTCGCCATAGAGAATTCAAGTGACCCGTTACGGGAAGGTTACGGAGAACGCTATGAACATGGCTGCGGCAGCAGCTATAGACACGACTACGCCTGCACCCACCAGCGATGACACAGCATTCTCCTCTTACGACGATGGCTCTGCTTGTGTGCTGGTGCAGAAGAAACGACGCACACAAGCCGATCTATCGGTCTCTCAGCCGAAGCAAGGAACTCAAACGAGTGAACTTCAAGGCGACACCACTCAACGTAAGCCAACGAGATTGCAGCCACCACCTTTGCCTCTCCACGACCTCAAATTCATCCTACGCCCACTGGGAGGCCTACGATTGAATAAATGGACTCGACCCACACTAAGGCGGGCTGTTGGGGTTGCCGCGCCCCACCGCGGTGGTCTAGTGGCTAAGGTACTCGGCTGCTGACCCGCAGGGCGCGGGTTCGAATCCCGGCTGCGGCGGCTGCGTTTCCGATGGAGGCGGAAATGTTGTAGGCCCATGTGCTCAAATTTGGGTGCACGTTAAAGAACCCCAGGTGGTCTAAATTTCCGGAGCCCTCCACTACGGCGTCTCTCATAATCATATAGTTGTTTTGGGACGTTAAACCCCACATATCAATCATTATTGGGGTTGCCGCAAGCCTATCTCCTGCCAAAGTCAGCCGGCTAGTTTTTCGTTTGCGCCTTGAGCAATACCTCGCTGTTGTAAGCACACCGCATGAGCACATCACCCTAAACCTCTACAGTGTCCAGCACTTCCACCTGGGTCTGCATACCTATCCTGTGTCTTTTTACATTGCTGCTCCCGACAATTCATGTAAAGGCATTATCTATGGCGTTGACCTGCAAGTGAGCCCCTCCGAACTTATGGATCATCTCGTTACCCCTGGCCACACCATTCTACAGGCAAGAATGATTGGTGAAACGAGCACAGCCCTCATTACCTTCGAAGAACTGCAGGTGCCACGATACATACACATTACGGCGCTGAATACCGGTGCTACGTGCATCGCCCCTCAAGCAAGTTTGCACGGCCTGTCTTCGTTTGGGACATTATTCTGACAACTGCCCTTCACCAACTTGCGTCACATGCAAAACGTGCGGTCTTGAGAACCCGACATCGGGGCACTCATGCTCGCCAAAGTGGCGCTCATGTAGAGGAGATCACCCCACCACTAACACGGGCCTCCCTTCCACAAGCAACGGGTCCGGAAGGCACCTCAGCAGGAACAGCAACACCGACATGTAGAGCATCAGCCCGCACCATCATCGTCGTCACAGGGTGACTTGTCAGCAGGAGGTTCCACACAGGGAAGAAAATCTAGGTCACGGTCTCGGTCCAGGCGGGGCACACGGAGCAAGACCTCCTCTCGTTCCCACTCCAGGACGGGCTCACAACCACCACCTGTAAAACGAGTGGCCACTTCAGAAGATGCTGCACCACTGCCGACGAACCAGTCTTCTCTTCAGTTGACAGACGGCAATCAGCCAAACAAGGATCAAGAAGCCGGAGCCAAGGAACGCCCGGCAAAACCTCAGGAGGTAAGTTGGGTGAAGCGGCCTCCCCTGCTCTCACTTCCCTGTGCTGCCCCGTCCCCAACCTTAGCTCCACCTTCACATATGACACATAATTCAGACCAAAATGCGTTTCCTCAGCTTCTTGCAAAAATTGGTGTCAAGTTGTGTGATCTAAATGCTCGACTTGAACGTGAGATAGAGACCACGTGTGCTACTATTAGGCGAGAGTTCAACGATATGCTCAATCAAGTGGTGTCTTCACTGCAGTACACACTCAACAACACAATAGCAACGCTCCAAACCTTAATCAGTAACACTTTATCAACTCTGTCTACCAAAATACAGCAACAAACTGAGCGAAACATGCAAGAAATGCGCTAGGAGTTCACTCTCGCTCTAACACTCGCACCGAACACAAAGCGCTCCCACCCATACACACGCCCTCCGTCTCTTAGAAGTGAAGATGGCGACGCGTGACGTGGATCATTTTGGGGTGTGGCAATAGAACTGCGAGGGATTCCGCCGCAAGCAGGGCCCCGTGCAGCAGTACATTGCCATGACCTCAATGGCTCCCGACGTCATACTCCTTCAGGAGGCCAACTGCACCCCCTCGCTTGCAGGTTTCCAAGCATACGGTAGTGATTCGGGTCTCATAGGGTCACCTGTGTCTAATCATCTTACAGTACGCCTACATACGGTCGCCACTGGCATTCCCCATCTAATTATAGGAGTAATCACACACACCAAACGCAGCAAAAGTGTTTTCGTTCTAAATACTTACAGTTTTCCTCGTTCCCGCACGCACAATTTTCATTACCTTTTTACAGAGTTTAGTAAGTTTGGAAATACGTTGTTGATTTGCGGAGATTTCAAACAGACTTCAGTGCACTCTGTTTCAGGATATCTCAAGAACACTAGAAAAGGAACAAACTTGTGGGACACCATATGCAATATGTGCTTCACTTTGCTCACTGATCCCACACAACCAAGCCACGTCGGGAATAGCGGCTCACGAGATACGTGTCCCGATCTCACGATGACTCACGGTACTGGCGCAGTCATCTCAATGTGGCTCTTAGGCGAAACTCTTGGGAGTTACCACCATATCATCACAACCACCCTTCCTCTTGTCAGTTCGCGCCAGCCGCAACGTAAAGTTCGTATAATGAACTGGGATGAATTTCTGGAGCTACGGACTGCCAGTCCAGAAGTGGTTGCCTACGTCGACTAGCTCGCGGCCCTTACGGGCTGACCACGATGCCACTACGCTGTCGGTCACCACTACGCCCGTCAATCCAGACGTCGACCCGACCTGATCTACTTGTGGGACGCTAGAAGGGGACTGACAAAGCGCTGGAAGCGTCAGCACCTAAGACGTAAACTGAAACTTCGGATTGCGCATATCACGCAACAAGCCCAGGAATACGCCCAGACTCTCACGAGAAACAACTGAAGGGGATTTTGTAATCGTCTTGCCGGCACCGTAAGTACTGCTAAGACATGGAACATTCTCCGAGGACTTATATAGACCCATCGAGCACGAAGCCGCAGACTCAAAAACAGTTGCATGTCCTCACTCATTCGTTTAGAAACTCTCTTGACCGTCTCCTGCGTAAATTAAAAGCACGTTTTATCCCTTCTGGAGCGAGCCCCCAGTGTCACCCATACCCATGCGACACAGATTCGCCCAATGCCCTAGATGCTGAAATCACGATTCAAGAGGTCCGCTCCGTGTTAGAAGATATTCGCAAGAATTCAGCGCCGGGTACTGGCCACATCTGGTACACGACCCTTCGAAATTTCAACGACGCAGATCTTTCGCCACTGGTGGACACGTTTAACGAGCATTTGCGGAACGGCACGCTACCCCAAGCATGGTGACATGCGGAAATCACCCTCAACCCAGAACCGGGGAAAACCGTCTCCATCGAAAATTTACGACTGGTTTCCCTTACGTCATGTATAGGCAAGCTCATGGAACATGTTGTCTTGCGGCGCTTGCAGCCATTTCTCGAAAGCCAGTCTTTCTTCTCGCATATGCAGTTCGGCTTTCGCTCGCACTTATCCGCGCGAGATGTGTTACTCCAGTTGAAAGAGCAGATCTTGGGTCCATCGCGGGGTGTCCAAACCAGCATTTTGCGAGCGCTGGACCTTAAGTCAGCCTTTTACAATGTGGAGCACGACCTCATTCTCAGCAACCTCACCAAATCACGCTGCGGCGTTCGCGTTTATAACTATGTCAGAGCCTACATTCGCTATGTCAGGTCTCCCTTAACAACTTGACCAAATTGAGGACGTGCACCATGCCGTCTATGCCGACGATATCACGTTATGGACGTCTCGGGGTTCCGACGGCAAAATTCAAAACCTGCTTCAACAAGCAGTAGAGGTCATGTCAGACTATGCTCGACGGAGTGGCTTCACTTGTGGTACAAACAAGTGTTGGCTTCTTCTATTTCGCGGCCACCGTAAAACTCCACCCCACATCAATGTACTCGTCGATGGAACACCTGTCCCGCAGGTAGAGTGAGCACGCATCCTTGGACTTTGCGTTGAAGCAGATGGCAGGGCACGACACACCATCTCTATACTCTCCCGTCAGACGGAGCAGATCATCGTCATACTCCGACGCGGAAGTAATAGCCGCTCGGGACTTGGGGAGCGGGACATGCTTGAACTAATGAATGCGTGCATTATATGCCGCTTCAGTTATCACCTTTTATTTCACCGGCTGACGCAGGGACAACATGAAAGGGTGGCCTACATTCCTAAGGCCATCAAGGTCGCTCTGGGCGTTCCGCACTATATTTCTACGCAGCGCCTTTTGTCACTAGGAGTGCACAATACCCTCAATGTACTCGAGGCCCAGTTGATCACTCAGCGCCAACGCCTTCTTCCCACACCAACGGGTAGACACGTACCCCACATCTGGGTCACCCAGTCCCCCCTGAACCTATATATTAGAAACACACATCTCAGGGACATAGAACAACCTCCTGAAAATCCGGACTACGCGTGGGAATATTGTAATAGAACAGAAGGCAGCAGAAAGGGGGTTGGTATAGGGCATTCATTCATAAAAATGCACACTAGCAAAGGGTCAAGCAGGAGTGCAAGGAACATTTATGGCTAAAAGGGAAAGTGGCAGGGCAATAGACACTCCTTGGTTTCGTGTACTTGTGGACGGAAGTGAAGGCCATAGAGGAAAACCATGCAATGCTAGAGTGTATATCAAATGGCATTCAGGAGTTAGGAGGAGAGTGCAAGATAATTATACTATGAGATATGAATGCGCACATAGAAGATATAGATGAATATACCGACCCGACAGGCAAAATGATCATGAATATGTGTGAAAGACATGGTTTGATCATTTGCAACAGTACCGAGAAGTGTGAAGGGCAAATAACATGAGAGGTAGAAAGGCTGCAGTTGACGATAGATTACGCACTGATGTCACACAGGATGTATGATAAACTCAGGGGAATGCACATAGATGAAGGTGGCTCCAGAATTCTGGGTAGT
>WOVY01014585.1:0-45000 GCA_013436015.1 Rhipicephalus annulatus | reverse complement strand
CAATTTTTGATAAGCGAGAACAGTTCGTGGTCTTCGCTCCTCTCCGCAACAACGGCATCCTTTTAAAGCTTTGGCACTCCATCATGGAAAAACAGAACTCGAGGTGGCTGAAGAATTTTGCACGAGAGTTGCCGGGAATATTATGAACGAGAGCATCGACGCCGTGATCGTTCCTGAGACGCGATTACCAGAAATGGGCATTCCATTCACCATGGAAGAACTGGAAGGTGCTTTAGTCGCTTCTAAGCGCATGTCAATGCCAGGTCCTGATGGCATTACTTATAGTGCGTTGGGACACCTTGGACAAAAAGCCAGAAAAAAACTTTTAACATGTTTCAACAACTCCTGGCTCAGCGGCAGTGTTCCCCGAGAATGGAAAATAAGTCGATTAATACCACTTTTGAAATCGGGAAAATCACCATTGGACTTGACAGCGTATCGCCCGATTGCCCTCGCAAGCTGCCTCGGAAAAGTGATGGAAAGAATGGTTCTATTTCGTCTTGAGTGGTACTTGGAAAGATACACCAAATATCCTTCTTGCATGGCAGGCTTTCGTCGGGGCCACTCCTCCATCAATTGTGTGCTTGACATATCGACATTTGTTCAACAAGAAAAAAGTCGCTAGCGCATATCAGTGGCACTCTTTCTTGACGTGAAGGGTGCATATGATAATGTAGCTCACGATGCCATTCTCACTTCTCTCGCATCAATGGGCATTGGTGGACGAATGTTTCATTGGATAAAAGATTATATAACTGGCAGGTGTTTCTTTGTGCAAACATATAAGGGTACAACTGCTGAACATTACACCTACTGCGGAGTTCCTCAGGGAGGTGTTTTAAGCCCCACGTTGTTCAATGTTGCCCTCATTGGTCTGGTGAAGGTTCTGCCAAAGTCGGTGTGCCTATCCATATACGCCGATGATATTTGCCTCTGGAGTGCTGCAGTTACTCGCACTCAGGTGCGTGCACAAATACAGCGGGCAGCAACCCTCACAACAGCCTACCTTCAGAAACAAGGCCTAACTATATCAACTGTGAAGTGCGCGTTGGTGGTGTTTACACGCAAACCAATGACGCCATACCCTGTTTACATCAATGGACAGAGTGTCAAATATGCACGGACGCATCGTTTTCTGGGCGTAATAATCGACAGAAGTCTTTCGTTGAGCCCACATTGTGCGTACTTGAAGAAGAGACTGCTATCTATTGTGCATATAATGAAATTCATGTGCGGGAAAGCATGGGGAACTTCTAGCCTCCATGCTACAGCTGTACAGGGCCCTATTTCTGGGTCTATTCATCCGTTGGTTTCGGCAGAAAGCTGTAGTTTTACATTTTCAGTTTTTTCCAATTCCCTCACGTAAATTGAGACGCCACCAACAGGCCATTCGGAATCCTCGATGCACGCGACGGGGACGTATTCTTTGATGTAGCGTTTCACGGATTTCCAAGTCTCAGTGAAGCAAGAAATGTCGACGTTAGAAAGTACTATGGGGTCCCGTTCTACGACGTCTACGTGTGCAGTGACGGAACAAACGTTGAGGAGAGCGAACGTGAATTCGGTGGCTCGATCGACGTCTCGCTCCAAGAACTGGAGGTACCACTGCGTGACGGTGGACAGCCGGTGCTGCTCGAGTCGTCGAAATTCATCTGCCATATCTCTATCTTTGCTGTTCTTCGTGTGATTGAAGTTGTGGTCTCCCTTGGTGTTCGTAAATACATAAGAGCTTCGTCCGCACTCCATCATTCACCCCATGAATATGTTGTCATTTTTTATATTGGCTATTTTACCAACCTAAACTTCAACTTGGTATCCCTCGGGTGGTCAATAGTTTCTCAAAGGGCAGCGTATTGCACCCATTGTCTGAATGCCTTGCGAAACGTTAGGACCACTGGTGGATGGAGCGGAGGAATTCACTGTGTCGACGCTCGGCTGAACCAGCAGGAACTCTCATTTTTCCCGATCCGACGCCTCGCGGTATGGATCTGTGGTTCACTCGAGCAGCTGTTTCTTATTACAACACCAGGTGAAACTGCCCCTGGGAGTGGTAGCAGGAAAGGTGAAAAACGAAGGGCCTGGCTGACCCACCACAACGCCAGAGACTCGTTTGGGTCTGCCACAGTAATTGCAAGCCATCAATCGGTCACCCACTGCTTTGTCATGATCACGACGTGGGTGATGCATGGTTCGCTTGAACTGATTGTACACAAACCTGCCTCCCACCTCTGGCTTGACAACCACGAGTCGACATCGCCGCCGATAGTGTAGCAACAAGTTTGCTGGAGGCTCCTTAGTTTTCGCATGAGGCACATTGCGATGAACGAGCAAAAGCTTTCGTAGTCTCTGATGTAACATGTCTTTTCCAGTAGGTTTACGAAGAGCGTTTCGAAGGCGAAGCAGCTCTTTGACTAGCTTGTGTAACGCTTTCAGTCCGTGTCTCCGTGCCAACACGTCGCACCCCGTTGCCCCCCCGTCGCAGGGATTGGAACGATGTTAAGTTGGTCAAGTCGCAGCAGCGCGTCAACGCCACTCTCTCTCACCCACAGCAGCTGCAGGCTCCTCCCAACACACCAAAGGGGTGTTGCTCCTCCGACCGCTCGCAATACACTTCTCTCTTGCTTCGCCCTCTCCACCACCCGCAACGGTCGACCGCACGTCGAGTGGAAACACACTTTCAACTCGTTTATTTCCAATGAAACTTATACAATACCAAACCCGCCTCAAGTGTCTGCGTTTCAGAGAAACGTTTGTTTACTCGAGTAAAGGCTACGCCGAGTTTCGCTTCAAACTGTTCTTCCTGCATCCGTGTCAACACCCGTTTTACCTGGGTCAACGGTGTGCGCACCGCTGATGCTTCGCGTTCCATCATAGTTCCCTTCGGGGAGATGGTCCATATTTTTGAAGCGTCTGAACAAAACACTCTGCAAGCCCATTTGAGCTGGCATGATACAGTGCTGTAAGTACGTGTCACACAACAGACACTTCCGGCCACTCGGAGCGCGCCTCCACGATTACAAGAAACATTGAGTTCAAAAGGGGGCAAGCAAGATCTACAAGTACACACTGCCATGGCGCTGTTGGCCAAGATCAAGTGTGAAGGGGCGCTTTGCATGGTTCATCACGTTGTTCTTGACAACTTACGCAGTCCTTGACATGATGTTCGATGCTCGGCTCGATGTGTGTAAGAGATTCTTAAGAGAAAACAAGACAAAAGTAGCCCCGTAACTGTATGCATCATAGTGCGACACCTCAACAATGGCGGAATTAAAAGGGATAGGGATATAAAAGGCATATGCGTAGAGATGAGGACGCCCACATACAGAAGTAAAGAGAAGACAGAGAAAGACGGGGACACGGTCGAAGGAGTCCGAGACCACTCAGCGAGAGCTTCACAGCGTCAGGAGATGGCGGAGGGCGAGCCGGTCGGCCAGAGCTGCGCTGTCGTCGGAGATCGCGGGGGCACAACCGGTCGGCACGGAATCCAGCGACCGAGTCCCTTCGATGGGCGGCCACCATACGTATAGCTCCTTGCTAGTAGCCTGTTACGCACGATGCCTGTGTGCCCTTCATGGAGTTGGTCCAGCAGCAAGCTGCGCAACTTTGCGGCACGATCACTCGCACCCCGAATATGTTGCAGCCTTGGTTAACTGTGAGCTCATTGTGTCCGTCAAAAGAAGGCTTCGAGTCTTTTTCAGTCGCCCCGCCATGGTGGTCTAGTGGCTAAGGTACTCAGCTGCTGACACGCACGTCGCGAGATCGAATCCCGGCTGCGGCAGCTGCATTTCCGATGGACACGGAAATGCTGTAGGCCCGTGTGCTCAGATTTGGTTGCCCATTAAAGAACCCCAAGTGGTTGAAATTTCCAGAGCCCTCCACTACGGCGTCTCTCATAATCATACGGTGGTTTTGGGACGTTAAACACCACATATCAATTAATCAAGTATTTTACAGTCACAGATGACAACCACCCCAAAGCAACAAAATTTATCACATTACAAAACAAGGGATCCCGAGCTGTTCGCACAAATCCCGGACTCGAAACTGCCATCGCTTATAACTGCAATGTATAGAAGGGTTTTTTCTCGTTTTTGTGTTTTTTTCTCGTTTTTTTTTCCACCACTGATAGCGGACGGCGCGAGCAGAAATCGGCTTCAGCGTTTGAATACTGAACGTTGAAGCCACAGAGTTCGAAAACCATTTTATCATAGATACCTGTGTATTCAACCCTAAAAAAAAGCATACGCATGAATTTGCTGCGAATATTATATTGCGAAATAAATTGACGCGCAAACACCTAGCAAATATATTATGAGAATGCGCGGGTGAAAACGACTTGTCATACGAGATGAGCGCCGGCCATTGCACTCATATATATGACAAAAAATGCAAAATATTCACTAGAGAGTAGGTTTACACAAAGCGCTGGATGAGTTCATTTGCGTTATCTTGGTGAAACTGTGTGCCAGGACGGCACCCAAAGGAACAAGTGCGTTAAACAAGAGCGGGGTTTCGATTGTTCGGCGCCGTCTACGTCTGACTGTATTGTTTATGTGCCGCCGTGCCGCGCAGCTTGATCAAGATCACCGTTTGAATAAGCATCTGACTTCGACTAAGAAATACATTTTATGACGCGCTGAAGGCTAGAAAAAAAGATCTCAACGCACTCAATAAGTGCTGCGCCTCATGCCGACTGACCGACGATGTCGGCCGAAGCAGCGATCCCGAAATGAACTCTGAGCACACTGCTGCAGTCATCCCCATCCCCTGAAATCTTTAAAATGGTGATTTTTTATCAGCAATAACGTATCATACAATAAAAACTGTTTTCTACATCGACTCACCCAATAGCTCATAATCATATAGTCTTTTTGGGACGTTGAACCCCACATATCAATCAATCGACTCACCCAATAGCAAAACTGACAGTACCCCCGAGCAGCATAAATGCATTGCAGATCATTTTAGTGCAATGAAAAGTTTCTTTGTCGTTCATGGCTTTCGTAGCTTGTCATCGTCACAGTCACGGTTAGCAAAAACAAAAAACTAACTTTTAAAGCACTGACATTGCACGGAAAGATGTTTTTTTTTCAACGGAGCTGTACAAAAATGCGCGCGTGCCGCTGCTAACCCGCGCGTTGCGTCAAACCGGAAGCCGTTGTATCCCACAGTTCCCGGCGATTGCCCATTTTACCAGTCACCTATTGCATGAAGCGGTTGATGGTCGGTCACTAATCTGAACCAATGACCATCAATGTAGAAATGGAACATTTTTACACCAAATATTGTTGCAAGGACCTCTTCATCAAGCTGGCCGTATTTTTTTTTTTTTTGCCGCACCACTCAACGTTGCCGATGCGAAAGCGATTGGCTTTGTGCTTCCATCAATTAAAACATGAGAAAGAACGTTGCCCAAACTACATTGTGAAGCACCGCATCAGAGCTGCAGTGGTTTGCACAAGTCGTAGTGTGCCTAAATGAGCCGATAAGCTAGCAACCACCCGGTGAGATGCAGTGCATGCTTTTTATTAGTTTCATGCGCCTGCGCATTGTCGACTTGATTAAATTCGGCACTCCGCCGGTCACCACAGAGCTCATTCAGGCTCATACAGGCAATACATCAACGCTATAGCGTTAAATAGCTTGTTTCGTAAAAATTCTGCTGTCGGCGTCCCCATCATTGGCTATGAAAGAAAAGAGTTGAGAGCGTTTCTTGTGAGCGGTTGCGGCTCTCTTTCCCGCGGTCTCAAAACCATTAGAGAAAGAGCCGGGGGAGAGCGCGTTTGATAGCTTTTGGGTCACCGCAGCCAAAAAAACAGCGTGCCACCAGCGCACCCGCGATCATCATTCTTTTCTACATACGATCGGTGCACTCGTGGCCGGCGCTCCCAGCGCGTGCAATACCAATGACAGTTGGGCGAGTTGGTGTGAGTTCATAGTTAAGAACGGTGCAATAACACGACACATAAAACGATGAAAACACTAGGATGGGCGTGAACAAACGTTAGTTGTAAGCCCGGAGCCCATCAGTGTGTTTTCATCGTTTTGTGTGATGTGCTCTTGCGCTGTTCCTAAATAATAGCGCGTGCAAGCCAGGACAAGAAACATAGGAGGGACACGGCTCGACTAGATGGTGCTTAGCCCTGAAATACACCCAAGACAAAGTGCACCTCACATGATTGAACCCACTTAATCACAAATAAAACACAAGATAAGTTAATTAAGCAGAATTATATGGTCCGAAGCTGGTGAGTGGTGGATTGGAAAAGCTGCGAGTTCAGTTCCACTGTAGCCACGCAGAAGCTTGACACTTAGAGTAGTAAACGCGGGATTTCTGAATAAGGAGAGGGCACGCTTGTGGCTAGACAATGCGACGGGAAGTCAGGACCTGGCTAGGCCAAGATTCACAGCTCCGGCCCGTATCCAGACGACTGTTGCTTGCCTATCGATGATGAAGTCTGCAGGCCTTGGGATGACGCTTCCAATGGATGGCTGTAGTTCTCTCGGACGGGAACGCAGCGGCAGGAGGCTCTGGCCGGTTGAAGTCTTCTTGTATCGCGTACGAAGCCCGACGGCCCATCTTCAGCGTCCGGTTTGGGGACAATCTTCTGCTCGACACGTCCTCTTGGAACTCCCCTGCTTTTCTCAGACTTCTGCTGATCTCGGGGACACTTGTACACTACTGATTGGATTTGTTAGAATTTCGTGGTCTTGTCTTATTGGGTGATTATTACATCGGCTCTTTGCCTTCACAACCTCCTGGCCATGTTTATCATCGTCGTCTTCTCCCAAGCTTGCGTCCGACCGTGCACTTCTTTGTTTTTCATGTTGTGCAGTTTTCAACCTGGCAACCTTTAAACGCGCACTATTCAAACGCGCACCACTCATCTCAGTGGCTGAGGCTCAGTTTATAGCGTGCCCGCCATCTGTTGCCGCGGGCTGAGAGATCGTGGGCTCGAGCCCCGTTGACTCCACTTTTTTATTGTGTGTATATGACGTGATTACTGCGACGGAAATACTCTGAAATCTTGTTGGACCCCAGACTAAAACACTTTCAGGTTAAAACACATAAAACGTGTTGTTCCCTGCCACCATACAACATTCGACAAGCATGAACCTGCTTAAAATAACGCTTCACGCTTACGCATCACTTTGGCAACTTGGATTTGCAATTATGCATGGGGCTTTACTTACAATACATTAGTGAAGCAGAGCTCTTACATTATTTCAAGTGTTCAAAGTAAATGTTAATGGGAAGATGGAATCTTGAAGTCATGAACAATGCTTCAAATGACGCTTTGGTATATTAATACACTATTGTTTCGAGGATTTTTTTGGTTCACTGAAATGGCAGTCCATCATAACGTGCATTGTTGCTTCGCATCTGTCATATCTATCGTGCTTTGAAATCGCGAATGGAAGGTGCATTAATCGAAAAACTAACAACGATGCTTTGTTTTGCTAGTAATAAATACTAGTAGGTACGTGTTTGGCTTGCACCCATGGTCGTTGAACCATTTTCGTAGGAAACGGCTTCCTTCTGAGAATACATGATCGTTTATAAAATGAAACATGTTTCTTTGTGTCAGTATATTCATGTGTTAAAATGAAATATGTTTTGTTTAAAAACGACTGCGTAGTTCACGAAGGAAGCCGTTTTCTGCGAAGAGGGTTCAACGACCATGGGTGCAGGCCAAATACGTACCTACTAGTATTTATTACTAACAAAACAAAGCATCATTGTGAGTTTTTCAATTATTGCACCTTCAATTCGTGATTGCAAAGCACGATAGATATGACAGATGCGAAGCAACAATGCACGTTCAGATTGACTGCCATTTGCGAGAACCGAAAAATCCTCGAAACAAAAGTGCATTCGTATACCTAAGCGTCATTTGAAGCATTGTTCGGCGCTTCAAGATTTTATCTTCGTCTTGAACTTTTGGACACATTCACCTTGAACCCTTGATCATCTGCTTCACAAATATACTGCAAGTAAAGCTCTACGCATAATCGCATATCCAAGTTGCAAAAGTGATGTGTAAGCGTGGAGCCTTATTGTAAGCAAGTGCATGGTTGTCAAACGTTGTATGGTGGCGTGGGAACAATAATGAAGTGGCGGCGTTCGAGCATGGGGAAAGAGAAAGAAAGTGATCTTGTATGATGGTATTCTCGACACTACTCAGACCTTCTGTAGAATTAATGCTCTGCTCGTGCGATACTTTGATTCGCATCATTACTGCACTAGCGCATCTGGTAAAATGCTGTTGATTTAGATAGGAAAATACAATTATACATTCCTATAGATTCCAAAGTAGCTACATTTGTTCCAGGTAAGCGAGAAGTACTTCAGGGTTATCATTTGCTAGCTCATACTCCTCTTAACTGTACTTCGGTGGTGGTTAATACTGCAACTGATAGAGATCATTGCCAAAATTGATTGACATTAACTATTCTTGGGTCCTGTTGGATTATCATACGCATGCTTTTATAGACTACACAAAATTTAAAAAAGTCCACCTTTTCCACTTTGATAAGTTCTCAAGCGACATTAAAAAACATGAGGTTTTGTTCGATGTTAAAATGCTCTAAAAAGAAACCACAGTTCCTGTAATCTCAGCCAACAGGCCCGGTGTCTGGCGAGATTCCACTTGCGAACCAGAGTGCAGGCCCAGAAAGGCCGCATGAAAAAATTGCTCATTACTCACTGCCCTACAAATTCAAGAACATAGGTTCCTCAAAACTTTTTTAAAACTATTTTATTGGTGATAGCTCTACCAGACGGAAATTTACATTGCGCATTTCTCTCAAAAAGTAGCAACAAAACAGTCCGTAGGTATCGTAATGTTCTTTCGGCGTTCATAACCATAAAATCTGTTGTGTAACTGACATAAAATTGGCTCATTTATTAGATGGAATCACATTACAATCACAAACGTCCATCACCTCTCAATTACAATCATTGTTGCCGAAACCTCTCTGCGTGGTTGATTTCGTCAGCGTAGTGATAGAAGAACTTGCACATGTTGTTGGATCTCTAGCTAATTCAGCTCCGTGCCCAGACCGCATTACGACAGGCATGTCAAAAATGTTATTTGAGTTGGCTCCTCTGTTTCTTTTTAATCTGGTCAACTTTATACCCACTGGGAGAAGGCTGGGTTCCTTTTGATTGCAAAGTAGCAAAAATAACTCCGCTGCTTAAGAAACAAGGAGTATATACACATAGTGGTAACATATGACCTATCCCAGTAATTTCGCATGTCATAGAAATCATTTAAAAGTTCTTTACATCAAAATAATTAAGTTTATATCATATGAATCAATATAGAGTTCATGTCAGATAGGACTTAGAGCTAAACGATATGATCATGCAGAATTACAGAGACGTACCTGGCTTGCTCGTTACAGCTGGTAATATGCAGCGTTAGTGACTAGATTTGGCCAAGGCATACGCCAGCGTAGAACATACTACCCTGCTCAAATCATTAAAAAACTATCTTGCAACAATATAATAATAATTGGGTTATACGACTTTCTAAAGAATGAGAAATCGTATTGCTCGTAAAGAAATCGTAAAGCCAACACAGTCGTCAGTTCAAGACTAAAAGCCCACAATATGTGTGACGGAGAGCTTCAAGGGGCCCTGAAACACGTTCTGAGCAAGATCAGAAAACGCTGCCGATTGGTAGTAGAGGCTTCAGACAACACGGGTACCAAATAATATAGCCCAGCACGTGGCTTAAAAATTCACAATCAATCATCGAAGTCAGCTAAATATTGCTTTCTTTTCTTTCGACAAATGACGTAACATGCTCGAAAATCACAAGTAGAAAGCCCATCTATCAGCCATTGGCTGATTTCAACATGGCGTGCTCGGTCGTACAGAGATCACCGCGGAAGGCCGCGACTTGTCCACGCGTGCACGCGCGATCACACAGAAAAGGCCGCGCCTTCGAAGGAAAAAAAAATTGCTCAGTCACAAAACGCGCGTGATGTTTTTTTTTTTTTTTTTTGCCTCGGCCACTTGTTTTGTTTAGCTTCCAACGCTTTTATCGGGACAAGAAAAGAGATAATGCAATTTCAGAATGTGACAATGCTCTGTAATTCCACTCGCACTCGACTGATTCTTGAAATTTTTTGTGGCGTTGAATTCGTGAGGCAATAAGCTCTTCCAGTGAATTCAACTTTTCGTTACTTGAAAAAGTGTTTCAGGACCCCTTTAGACATTTGAAGCGGGCAGCTCTCACTTCAGACAGTGCCACCATAGCTTTTTTTTATTTTTTACAGCGTGTCCAACTACTCACTTCATCCGTCGTCTGGACGCTCTTGGCAGCCGGACAGGCGGCGAAACGATCGTCCGGGTATGACATTTCCGTGGAGAAGTCCGTCGTGTTGATACACGTTAAAAAACACTAGATGATCAAAATTTTCAGAGACAACAGAGTCTCTCATGATGATTGTTGGTTTTCGAACGTGAAAGTTTAGATAATGATAGTAGTATTATTATTGCTATTTTTATTATTATCATTAGTACTTTGCTCTTTCGCGTTTCAGAATCACGTTCAAGTCTCGGTCAGACGTGAATCATTACCTATTGTCAGCCAGCATGGTGCTCCACTTGCCATGAGACGCTGCTGGGATGCCGATGAGTGCAGACGCGTGCACATCGAGCTCCGTATGTTCTTGTCTTTTCTGTATGGTTCAACCCTTGAATCGTCCAGAAATTGCCACAGGCGTGTAGGGGAGATGCTCCGGTATCGGTGGACTCCAGTTTCACTGAAATCGGACCATTTTTCTTGTTTTTACGGCCACTTCTTCGTTCGCCCGTGTGGAGCCTTCGCTACCTCTAGCGTCCAGTAGAGGAGCGGCGGCGCGACGCCGGGAGACGCTCGCCCGAAGACGACAACCACGGCGTTGCCGCGGTTGCTGACGGCTATGGACTCGACTGGGGAGTCGCAAACAGCGTCCGTACGACAATCCGAACCAGGTTTGGGTGAAGAAGTCATGGACTTTGCCGCGCAAAACCGGGATGAAGCAGCACTGCCTGGGAACTGCAACGCGGCGTCCACGCACGCCGCCGCAGATTTTTCCGCCCCAACGGAGACCGACCGCAAAGAGGAGGGATGGCAAATATCCCAATCGCTCAGAGCGAAGAAGAAACAGGCGAAGGAGCGGAAATTTCAACAAGGAGGGGACTTCTCCGCAGGCAGCAGACCTACGACGGACAACCAGCCAAAGCGCCGGGGTCGACCTACAAGACGGAGGCCCCCAGCACTACCCAAGGACGATCTGAAAGTAGTCTTCCGACCTCACCAGGGACTGCCTCTGAAGAATGTGACCACCCAAGCGATCTCCGACGCTATAGTGGAGGCTTGCCAAGGAAAAGTCAGGTGGGATCAGTTTATTCTCCGCATCCGACCGGGGTCCAACATTGCGCTAGCGTCGACTCCAGACACGACCGTCGCGATGGCGATGAGAGGCGTCACGTCTTTGAATATCAACGGAAGACCACACCCGGTCAACGTCTACGTTACGGCAGGTGAAGGAACCAAAAAAGGTGTTATTCACGGTATAGAGCCGCACACCCCGTCTGAGACCATCAAAGCGAGCATCCGTTTTCGCACCCAGAGCGTGACGCTGGTCGACGCTCGGATGTTGGGAGACTCTCAGAGTGCCGTCTTGACTTTCTTCGGGGACATTCTACCAAGATATGTTTACTACAGAGGAGGTGAGAAGGAGTGTATTCCTTTTCGTAACACCGTCCAATTCTGCCGGGCGTGTGGGGCGGTTGGCCACCGCACCGACGTGTGTCCGCAGCCAGACTCACCCGTGTGCCATACCTGTGGAATGCGCAACCCCGAAGTAAACCATCATTGCACTCCGACATGCGCAATTTGCACGGGAAACCATATCACTGGAGACCGCAGTTGTCTGAAACGCCTCAAGCCTATTCGCAAGCAAGCAGCGAAACCACCCAAAAAACCACACAAGCCAGCCCCTCGCTGGTTTCAGTCAGAGGAAGAGGAATCAGAATGGGAGTACGGACGAGGCGGGACCCGAAAGAGCCGTTCCAGAACCCGCACGCCGTCGAAAAACCGTGCCGTGGAGACAGGACAACCAGGACAGCGGCATCCAAAGTCGACTTCGACGCCGAGAGCAATCTCCCAGGACAATCCGAACGCGCAAGCCCTTCCGAGAAGCAAGCCACCGGGGGCGTGTCCTGCACATAGCAACCCACAGGCGGACGCGGTAAGCTATGCGCAAGCCGTATCTCCCACTACCAAACATAAACCCGTTACACCAACGATCACAGAACACCCAGAATACAAGCGGGTAGTAGCTGAAAACAGACAACTTAGAACAGAACTACAGGAGGTTAAGTCTCGAATGGCGCGCCTGGAGTCACTACTAAACCAGTCGAGCAACACACAAAGCCCGGCGAGCACACCTGTTGTCTCGCAGCCCGTTGCACAGCCCGTGGCAACGCAACCACCACAAACACCGCCGATAGCGTTCCTAGTTCAACAAATTCAACTTGTTTTTGCCAAACTAGGCCAGATGGAACGCACCATAAGCGACTTGAGTCAGGCGCAGAATCCTCGCAAGAGATCTTGTCAGAGCCCGGGTGCCCCCACCAGACAACCTAAAGAAAGTGGAATAACAGATTCCGAGAATACCAATCATGGCTAGACACCGTAACAATAAAAAGACTAAGCAAACGGAAATATGGCAGTGGAACTGCTGCTCATTGAGAACAAAACTTGAAAATTTCAAACAATTTATTGGAGCATCTCCAATCCCTCCTGATATAATCTGCCTTCAGGAAGTAGGCAAATTTCAGATAAATCTGAGAGGGTACATAAGACATGTTAACCCAAAGTACCCACAAGTGGCGACATTTACCAAAAAAGATATCGCATTGAGTGTCAGCTACGTGAGCAATGAGGCAGTGCAACACCAGATAATAACAGTGTGGCCCAAAAAACGTGGAGGACCAAAAACAGTGGGGGTCAATATATATAGCCCACCTAAGGAGAGACGAGCCGACTTTGAGAACATTATAGCACATGCGATGGGTTTATTGAAAGAGAAAGACAGGTTAGTTATCATGGGGGATTTTAATGCGCCACACAGAAATTGGGGATATAAGCAGGACAGCCCTAAGGGCAAACTCCTTGTAGACCTTGTTGAACGGTATGATCTCTGCCAACCTACACAACCAGACCTACCGACACGGGTCGGGAATAGCTTAACAAAAGACACGTCACTGGACTTAACGTTTACAAATTCTGAAGGAAACGTCTCATGGGCGCACCTCGGAGAAAACTTGGGCAGCGACCACTACATTCTCGGAATAACTATTAATGCCGCCACGACAAGAAGAATGGGGAAAGCGACAATATCTGATTGGAACAAATTTAGGGAGAACGTAGGAGACCAAGGGGAAATAATAGATCTAGGTAACTGGGTGACACAGATAAAGGAGGCACACAGGAAAGTGACAAAGGAAATAGAAACAAGCGTGGAAATCCCAGCAGTCGACAAGCACCTGCTACATTTGTGGGACGCGCGGAGAAGCCTCACAAAGCGATGGCGTAAGCAAAAGCTTAATCGCAAATTGAAGATAAGGATAGCTC
Source organism: Rhipicephalus annulatus (assembly GCA_013436015.1). NCBI lineage: Eukaryota > Metazoa > Arthropoda > Arachnida > Ixodida > Ixodidae > Rhipicephalus > Rhipicephalus annulatus. The sequence continues at coordinate 31,363 of WOVY01014585.1, read as the reverse complement.
AGTTGTCACAGGAAGCCAATGACTACGCACGTCAACTAAATAAAAGTAACTGGAGGCAATTTAGTAACTCACTTAGAGGGACGTTAGGAACCAAAAAGACCTGGCACACCCTGAGGAGTATGATCGATCCAGGGGCAACAAAAACAATGACGAACAGGGCTTTAAGAATTCTGGAGAATGAATTTAAAGGTAACGATGACGCACTTATCTACGAAGTCAAGAAATTATATGTCGGACAAGACGCATGTGAAGTGGTACATGGCAAATACGCAGGAAAAGAACAACCAGAGTTAGACGCTCCCATAACATTTGAAGAGGTTTATGCGGCGGCCCAGTCTTTCAAAAAGAATACCGCCCCAGGACGAGACAAAATAACAAACTCTATGCTTAGAAATTTGAGTGATGCGGCCCTTCGACGAATCATGGATTTCTTTAATGAAAAGGTATGGGTAGATGGAGGAAACCTTCCAGTAGAATGGAAGGACTCAAACATCATGTTAATACCAAAACCAGGGAAACCAAGAGATATTAAGAACCTCCGACCAATCTCCCTTACCTCATGCTTGGGTAAGTTTTTTGAAAAAACAATATTGACTAGATTGACAGACTATGTAGAGAGAGAGGGTCTGCTACCGGTGAATGTGTTCGGTTTCCGACCACATGTATCGGCCCAGGATGTTTTCCTGCTGTTGCAAAATGACGTCATGAACCCAAACAGAGGTTCAAGCGACGAATTCGTACTAGCACTAGATATCAAGAAAGCATTCGATACAATATCACACAAGGTGATAATGGAAGGCCTCGAATCGATTAACTGCGGCCAACGAATATATGAGTATGTCCGGTCATTTCTGACAAGCAGGAAAGCTACCATTTCTTTAGGCTCGGTTACATCTGAAACCTTCGACTACCCAAATAGAGGCACCCCCCAGGGAGCCATGCTATCCCCGATACTATTTAATATCGGCCTGAGAAAGCTCGCATGTGAGCTGGAAAATATAAAAGGTCTAGGAGCAGCTCTTTACGCAGACGATGTCACCTTATGGACAAAGGGTGGCTCTTATGCGGACAAAGAAAACGCCCTCCAGGAGGCAGTAGATAAAATACAAGCTTTCGCGACAGCTGCAGGAATGCAATGCTCGCCGGAAAAAACTGAAATGGTTAGAATTAGGGCAAGATACGCAAAGAAAAAGGACTTAATACCGGTAGCAGTACTGCTGGATGGGAGACAAATCAGGGAGGCAGATGTAATACGCGTGCTTGGCATGTGGATACAAGGAAATTCGGGAACGTCACACACACTACAAAGGCTACGGGGAACCACGGCGAATGTGGCCCGGATGATCAGGCGGATAGCAAATAGCGAAATGGGACTAGAGGAGAAAGAAACCATTGCACTCGTTCATGCATTTGTGATCAGCCGAGTTACGTACGCGCTACCGTACCAGACAATGACAAACCAGGAGACAAAGCAAATAAACACAATAATAAGGAAAGCATTCAAAGCAGCATTGGGGATTCCGGAAAATGCCAAAACCGAGAGGGTAGAGAAATTGGGCATATACAATACCTTTGAGGAGTATGCGAATGCGGTGCTTTTATCTCAAAAGGAAAGGCTCAATTCAAGCTATCATGGGAGAAGAATTCTGGAAAAGATGGGATATACATTGCGACCGCTATATTGTGACGAGGAAACGGTGCTAATAGATGCGGAAAAACGCACACATTTAACTGTGGCGCCTATTCCCAGAAATATGCATCCGACGTATCACGCAGGAAGGAGGAAAGCGAGAGCAGACTCCTTACGCAAAGCATTTCAGAATAGCTCAGAAGCCGTCTTTACAGACGTAAGTAAAGCGAGCAGAGGGTCACATGTAGTGGCAATTGTAGCACAAAATCACACCACAATGGCGTCGGTTAAAACTTGTTTCACACGAGTGGCAGAGGCGGCAGCAATAGCCATAGCCATATCCAACGCAGAAATCAGGGGAGAATCAGTGGTTGTGCTCTCCGATTCACAGGCGGCATGCCGAATGTTTCTCCGAGGAACGCTACCTAAAATAGCGTATAAATTTTTGAATAAACCCATAACAGGAGACCATCACATTGTATGGTGTCCTGCTCACGAAGGTTTGGAGGGGAACGTCGTGGCAGACCGTATAGCTCGAGGCATCACCAACTGAGCGACGGCAGGCCACGACGTTGAACCTCTTTCCAATTCGCGTGACATCCTCCTCCAACAAAGGAAACAACGAAAGGAATATGGGCTTCCACATAAGGACTTGGATAGCCAGCAAAGCAGGGATTGGAGACGAATACAAACCAATAGCTTTCCCAATTTGTACCATCTAAGTAGAATATATCCCGCAAGATATAAAGACACCTGTCCGTGGTGTTCACAAGTACCAACACTCAGCCACATAACATGGGAGTGCACCCAGAGGCCCACACACATCGACAGCCCACACATCACGAAGCAACCACACATGCTTCACAGGCAGTGGGAGGCATGGCTTGCGGACGAGGACAAGCAGAGCCAAATAGCTTTGCTTGACCAGGTCCAGCGAGCCGCTCGTGCCAGCGGAGCCCTGGACTGAGGGCCCGACCAAACAGCCTGCATTTCAAATTTTTTTTCTGAATAAAGTTTCTTCCTCCTACCTATTGTCTCCAAATAGGCCAAATTTGCATGGCAGGATGGCAAGGCACTCAGTATTACATTCAAAAATTAAAGAATTGGGAGTTTTGTGCGAGTTCAGTAAATATGCTAATGAGTATGTAATTATGTATGTAAATATTATTATTCAGTTATCGAAAATTTGTAAAAAAATAATAAACTAATAGGTCCAAGGGATAACAGAGTTTGTTTTTTGGCAGCAATAATTTCAAGCAAAGAAAAAAATGGTTGAGGTGGTTCCTGGAACAAGGCACATCAACTGGTTTTCGAAAAAGATGGTGTCTCCAGCAAAGTCATCCTGCGCAGCATTACGCAGCATAATGAAGCCAAATGACCGAATTTGGCCACTCAGGAAGCCTGCCGGAATGCGCAACCTGTGTTTCAAGCCATTCGAATAAACATTCGGTGCATGACGTGCCTCTAAAATTAATGTGTTCCTGCTGCCACTCAAGGGGATGTGTATATGCAGTTGACGTTGCATTCTTTTCTTCTGCAAGTGATATTGCCACATTTATTACTCGCGTTTTATTGCCACCCTATTACACTGTAAATGCTGCCTTGCGCAAACCGCGCCGAATGACCAAGAACAATCGAGACATTTATCGAACTTTCCGATGTGATTACGCGCCCAAAGCGATCATCACGGCTTCTTCTACAACACACGTGAGCGCCAGCGAAACGGTGAAATATTCGAAGGCACATGCATAAATGCCATCGCACTTCGCCTCTTGTCATTTTGTCAATGGCCGACGCGCTGTTCGCCGCTATCACTGCCAATATCTATCGCTGTCATCAGACGTTTCGTTCACCGACTTAAAGTTCAGCCAAATAAACAGTTGCATCTTGGCTCTACAGTCAGCTTCCTTCGCCCATGTTAAGACCCCGTTACATAGGTCATTCATTACACGCAACATTAGAATCATATGAGAACCTTATAACCATAATTTGCTCAGATTCTAATTCAAATGTTAGTGAATGTTCCATGACTTTTTTCAAAGCTCTCATTAGCATTTCGCTTCACTATCATGAAAAAGTAATTCTCCAAAATAACAGCACAAAATACCTTAGAGCTTCACGAGGAACAACTAGGATGCAAAAATCACACTGAACATATTAGATATAAGGCGACACGCGCTGTTGAAATGATTAGCAAGTTTGGTCGACTCCTACTGGCCTGCACAGGGACGTCCTATTTAGATTTTAGCATATTGTCACGTGCTACGAAAGGTCTTCCACTTGGAAGAACTGAGCTGGCGGGGAAGCGCCCCGAAACTGGCAAGATGGCTGCTTCAAATAATCAACAACTAGCCAGAGCACGCGCTGCCCCAGAACATCGTCTTCCATCCTCACGAGCTGCCATGGCTTGCGCCAAGTGGCATTATTCCCCCTCTGAAAAAAAAGAAGGGGGCATCGCTCTGATGCTAGGAAAATACAAAGGCAAAGCCGGGGCGAACCAACAGAAAATACGCGCATACACAAAAAACAACGATAAGGTCCATGCGCAGTCACACTACCGCGTGAAGTACGGCTCCAGTCGCACTACGTGCACAATCTTCGAGGAGGGCCTTCGCCGCCGTGGCGAGAAGGCGCCGTCAGGCACTACTATAGTAGTTCACATCGCTCACGCGTCGCAAATTTTTGTATGGTCCGAAGTAGCAACTGAGCAGTTTTTCCGGCAATCCCTGGCGTCGGAGTGGAGTCCACACCCAAACTTGATCACCTGGGTGGTATTCAACTTGTCGATGGCGAGCGTTGTGGCGGCATGCGTCTGTACTCTGCTAGTGCATAATGTGTAGGCGTGCTTCTTCGGCGTACTGGGTAAGCTCCACAGCATCAGAAGTGATCAAAGCCTCGCAAGTGTGTTGAAGCATCTTATCTAGCATGGTCTGGACCTCACGTCCATAGACGAGACGGAAAGGCATGAATCGCGTAGTTTCATGGACGGCAGTATTGTACGCGAATTAGACGTATGGTATACACCTGGCACCAGGTCTTATGCTGGACATCTACGTACATGGATAACATGTCACCGATGGTCTTGTTGAGTCGCTCTGTCAAGCCGTTGCTCTGCAGATGATATGTCGTGGTCTTGCGATGGCTCGTGTAGCTGAGCTTTAATACGTCATGAATGAGCTGGGCCGTCAATGCTGTTCCTCCGTCTGTGATTACGCACGACGGGGCGCCATGTCGAAGAACGATCTGGTCCACAAAGAACTGGGCGACGTCGGAAGCCGTAGTGCGTTGTATTGCCTTTGTTTCGGCGTACTTCGTCAAATAGTGGGTGGCTACTACGATCCACGTGTTGCCGGCATATGATAGCAGAAAGAGCCCCAGTAAATTTGTTTCTACTTGATCAAATGGTGCTCTGGGTGTTTCTATTGGTTGAAGGAACCCGGGCTTCAGTGGCGGGAATTTGCGGCGTTGACATTACCGGCAGCTTTTCACGTATCGCTTAACAGATGCAGAAAGCTTAGGCCAGTAGTATGCTTGTCGAACTCAAGCGAGAGTTCCGGAGGAACCTAAGTGACCAGATGTGAGCTCATCGTGGCAGGCAAGAAGAATGTCGTCACGCATGTCAGTTGGCACAACTAAAAGATGAGTTCTCTCATTACCGTTGGACTTTTTCTTGTACAAGACCCCATCTCACAGACAGAACGACGACAGACTTCGAGAAATACATCCAGGTACAAAAGAGTTGCGTCCTTCAAGGTTTTCGATAACTGCGCGAATTTAATCGTCCACGCACTGTCGTGTAATCAGATCTGTTGTAGTATGGGCCCCAAGAAAACCACTGTCATGCTCGGTGTCGTGGCCACAAACTTCTACAGGTGCACGGGACAACAAATCAGCATCTTCGTGCTTGCGTCCCGATTTGTAAGCGATCGTGAAATCGTATTCTTGCAGACGAAGACTCCATCGTGCCAGTTGCCCACACATGTTCCGTTGGTTGGCTAACCCGCACAACGAATGATGGTCGGTCACTACCTTGAAGTGATGTCCATAAAGGTAAGGCCTAAATTTTATCGTGGCCCATTCAACAGCGAGGCACTCTTTCTCTGACGTGGAGTAGTTGACCTCGGCGTGGGAAAGAGTGCGGCTAGCGCATGCTATCACTCGCTCTGCGCCATCTGGTTGCTGTACGAGGACAGGACCAATACGTGTATTCTCCCAATTCTAGAATTCAGTGTTTTGTTATTGGGGGTGGGGGGGGGGGGCAGCATGCAAAAATAATCGCCTGGTTCTGTTAGAGGGAGAGAAAATTTTCGCAGTCACCTATAGGGGTACCAAAATATAGTGTGAATGGTGTTTTAGCATTATTACCGTCAAAACATGTATAAAAATTTAAGCGTCTTCACTAAGACTGTTTCAGTTCGTATTCTATCGTAATGTATTTCTATCAAATTTCAAACAACTTTCTTTTAGATACTAATAAGACTTGCTAACTCATATTTACGTCAGTTGGAAACTGATAAAGTAATTGCAGCTAATGCATTCATGTGTGATGAAAAGGCGGGGTTAGGCTTTTTTTTTTTCAGAACCTTTATAGAAGTCTTTCTTTTCATCTCCCTGATTATGATTTCCTATTCAAGGCAGTGCTCGTAGCAGCTTTTGTAGTCCTTCGAAAACTTTGAGTAAATGATTCGGCTGATATAGTTACGGATTCATTGTCTGTACGTAGACCTCTTCAGCTTTTCCTTCTAAGGCTTCTATTCTGAATTGATTCATATCATATATTTCTCAAAACTTCAGCACAGCGTGATTAGTATGGGTTCCTGGTAATCATGGCGTTATGCGGGTGAAGCTCCTTAGGGTGTGGGTCGTTCCCTTGTAGTTGTATGTTGAAGTAGCCACTTGTAGTTTGATTTAAGAATTTCTCACTATATGTCAATGTGTGTATATGTCCTGCCAAATAATATCACTAAATTGCGTTAGTGGTTTTCGCGCAATAAGAAATTCACAACATATAAACGCAGTGAATGATGATGAGTTGGGCGAAGCGTCCGTCCGTCCGATACGTGCTTTAGTGTGATAGGAGTGGACGGACGAATAGGCGGACAGATATCACTAGATGGCATTAGTGGTTTTCGAATAACAAGAAATTCACAGAATATCTACGCAGTGAAAGATTGTTAGTGGGGTCAAGTGTCCGTCCGATGCGTGCTTTACTTTGATAGGAGCGGACAGACAGACATACAGACTGACGCGCACTCAGTGATGTCCGTCGAAAGGGAAAAGAAGCGCGCCGAGAGCCAGCGCTATATATAGGCGCGGCCACCTAGCGGTCTCCTACCAAACTAGAGCACGCGCCGAGAGTGGGGCGAGGGTCGCCTCAGCAGCGGCGCGTCATCTAGTGCGCCCTTTTGAAACGAAGTGCACAGCTGTGCCTTTTGCGGGAAGAATGAACATTAGCATAGACGCCGGCGCAACGACGAGAGACAACGGAGCAATCACCTAAAAACAAAATGAGAGCCTAAACAGAGCCCACACTTTGGCTCTTGTTTGCACTTGACAATATCCGACATCCAGCATTTTGGCGTCATTGAAGTATGTGGCTTCCAGTTTACTTGTTTTGAGCACTGATCGAAGAAATAAGAGAGCATAATGGAGACCCATCGGTAGTAGTTACGAGAATCATACAGAGAAAATTGGTGTGCTTCAATGAAATAGATTGATAATTTCATTCAGAACTTGGCCTCATATCAAGTCGCAGTGCGATGGTATCTAAATGCCCAAGTGCCAGTTTTGTACGTATGCTGAAAGCTCATTGAAGTGCAACAGAATAGGAAGAAATCATCGCCCGGGTAACTTGAGGAGTCACTGGCCGAATTGCCCGAGATAACCACCATGAGCTATACAGTGATGTTCTTGGTTTTCATCTTATGATTTGCTGTGCAAGTAAATGTGGTCCTTTCTTCGAGTTTTCGTAGTTCTTACAAACTTACTAATAAACTTGTGAGAATAACGCGCAAATTCGACTCATACAATTGTAGTTGCGCGTTAGATGCGTAGTTTCTTGCAGACAGACTGAAAAGATAGTTTACGACCTTGCTCTCTTTGGCCCTCAAATGTTACTTGCACCACAAAACATCAAATATCATGGATCACCACCATTAGCTCTACAGTGTCGTTTCGAATTTTCATGGTATGCTTTGATGTGGAAGGTAAATATATAGTCCTTTCTTTCAACTTGCATATTTTTCACTACTTGTACTAATGAACGGGTTGTGATCAGTATCAAATGTGTAAAACTTGGTGCTTCGCTAATAAATGCAGGGAAGTAGAACGAAACCTTCCTAATGGGGTGGATTGAGAACTCCTTTCTTTGTTTGACAAACTGTAGTGAAGGCAACAAATTACGAATCTAATAAAGGCATACGGAACATCGTATAAGTTTTCAGTGCTGTATAGCAATTTTGACATAAGACAAAATGAAGAAAGTGAATGAAAAAGCAACTTGCCCTTCGAAGGGTCCGAACCTTGAGCCTGAGGATAATGCACCCGATTCTCTACAAATCGGACAACAGCTGTGGTCGCGTCTGCATCCAGTCTATTGGGCGTTTATGATCGTGTAAATCTCTTGAACGTTAGCGATCAGCACACGCAGCAACATCACCGAGAGTAGAACACTCATTCTTTTCCCAGTTAAGATTACGGTGGAACCACTCCTGTTGTTTCGAAAGGTTCGAAAAACAAGTGAACTATCGAAATTAAGCAGCCTTCACCTGAAGGAAGATCGCACTTCAGCGAGGTTTTCTTGTTCTCACATTATCTGAGCTAGGGGGAGGCCAACGAAGTATTTTGTATAGTTCCTTGGCTATTGATTCATTATTGACTACCTATTCATTTGCAATGAATATAGTTTTTTATCTATTTACAGATACTGCAGGACTTTTTCATGCCCATGCAGGAGTGAAAACAAAGAAATACATTGACAGAAATCGGGCATACAATTTGACAATACATCAGTGTTGCTTGGCGTAATTTTAAAACGTACAGCACACATAAGGGGAGGCGTAGATATGTTTACAAAATCGCGTGTAAGCATACGATTTGGTATGCATACGGTAAAAGAACACAATTAAAATGTCTTCCAATTTTTAATCGACACTTAAACCGAAGCTTATATTACAAACACACTGAGATAACACCTCTATTGACACAGAGTTGACCGTCTCTTCAGGTAACATATTCCAATAATAAATTGCTCGAAAAAACAAAGAAAACTTATGCAAATAATGTGGCTAATCGGTTGCCTAATAGTCTTACCGTGATGAATTCTCGCTGATCGTTTGAAAGGCTCTTGGATGTAGCGTTTCCGCGACATATTGAAGTGACCGTAGTAAAGCTGATAGAGGAATTTTAATCTAGATATTACCCCACGCTGCGCGATTGTTTGAAGGTTTGCCCTATTACGTAAAGTGGTTGTAAATAAATTCATGACAATTACAAAGTATTTGTCATGCATTTTGATTTAGTTTGATGTAAACGAGGGATTTTCTGTTTTTATTGGTTAATATAGGTAATGAATGTATCATCATTTTGCCATCAATAAGCTATTGATTGGCCATTGTGAAATGTTTGGCGTGCATTTAGGGCTAGGTTCCGCTCAACCAAGCATCTCGTAGAAGTTATTGGTATTGGTTGATTATTATTTTCTATTGGTCGGCTACAAGCGGGCCGTCACATACTATGAATTGCTGTAGCATAAGCCTAACTATTGTCAATTATCTTTAGTAATATTAGCACGGTTTAACAATTCATGATTTAGACTATTTAGGTTATGGATGCCTACGCCGAGTTTTCGCGAGCACTGTACGGGCCAAAGGTGTGCTTAAACAATTCCGTTGTCACAATCAAAGGGTAATTTATGCATTCGCCAAAGAGGATTCGAAGACGGGAGTTGCCTTTGTCCTTTTCTGCTGAGCCAATGTATAAATGTTGTCCCGTCTCCCTGCGAAAGCCTTCTGCACCTAACGTACTTCTGCAGTGCCTCCAAGACTGGGGGCATTAGTAATAATAGTAATATTCGTTGGGAATTGATGTCCCGATACCGCCATATGATTATAAGAGAGGCCGTAGCGGAGGGCTCCGTAAATATGACCTCCGGGCGTTCTCCAACGTGCCCCTAAATCAAAGCGCACGGGCCTGAACGGCAGTATTGCGAGCTTTCTGCCCGTTTCTGATCATTCAGCGGCGCCTTTGTGATCGGCTCATCATTTACCAAGTGACGATATCATGTGAATGACGTAATCGTGTTACATCACATGACACCACGCAATTTGGCAATATGTGACGTCACAATGCCATGATATGGTGACGTAATCAAGTGACGATCACTTTTCGCGCAGTTTACATAGCGTTGACTCCGCCAAGGGTCAGTTTTCGCGTTCGATGAGGCCTCTCGGACTATACCCTTAAAAGGTACTCATAATATTCTGGGGAGGTGGTCTAAGTGATGCGCACAAAAAAAAAGTTCCAACAAAAGCCTCAAATGCCCGATTGATGGCCAAAAATGAGTGGCGGTATTGTCAACATGAGCGATGCGAGTGGTGATGTCAAACATGATGTTTTTGACAAACTTATAGTCAATTATAAAGGGTGAAGTTGTTGCAACAACTCCACATAACAGTAATAACTGCAGAACGGTTGTGTGCGGGAGTGCCGGATTCTGAAATGATTTCCTCTTCATACAGGTTGTTTCCAAGAAACATATGATGAAGAGGGATATATGGATTAACAACGAAAGTTAACTTAAATTGTTTAGTGTTACAAGATAACCCAGACAACAAAAACATTGGTTTATAATCATGTATACTGTGATCCGAACATTTTTTTAGGGGGCGTTCCGGATTATGAGCCGGAATACTTTGCAAAGATGCACAACTATCTTTCAAATTAAGCACACCAGTTCAATGTGGCGGGGGATTTCAATTTGCTCGGAATAAACTACCTCACTTTTGCTCATGACAGACCGGAAGCCACGATGTCAGGAATAACTACTGTGCAAAGGCTTTTGTTTTTAACTAGATGAAATGCTCTCTGAAGACGCCTGAACAAATTCCTCGTCATTGTCGCTTCTTGCTTCTGTATTTGTTAGCAGTATGCAACACAAATTTCCTTTGTCTTCAGGAAATGGCATTTCAAATCACAAATCGATAATCAGCCCCACTCCCCCCTCCCTTGGAGAAACCAGCCACACAAAAAGCCATGCCACGTGTATGTAACAACAGTTTCCGCGCACCGATCGCGCCGCCGTGTTCAGCTCCCCACAGAACTGTCCGGCTTTCTTCAAAATAAACGACAGGAATTACCTAAGTCAAGTTTTAAATGCATCATTTCTTTTTTCTGAAACTAACTTTATTTCGCAAAAAGAAAATCGTATTATGAAGAAGCGTTTCATTCGAGACGAGCTCAAGCCGGCTCACACTGGTGATGGTATATACAAATGGGGAAATTAAGAAATTATGATGACACATTCATTTCACAGAGAAGGGTCAGCGACTGTACTCACACTAATTTCCTGTCACGCTGGAAGCAGCCTCCTAACCACACCACAGACAGTATTATGAATCACATCGGGTGTGCAGCTTCAGTCGAGAAGCATGCACAATTTCTGTGCAATGGCAACGGTGATCCAAGGGAGCCTTGAGTGGTGAGGTACGGTAATTAACGGAGGACGTTTGTTTATTGGCCGTCTAGAATCCTTTAAAACAACTGAACAATTTTTCGCATAAGCCGGGAACACGCACGGGAGTCCACTTCGTCTCCTGAAGAAAAGGTGACAGCACGGTGAGTTGAGTCGTAACGAGACTTGCGAGCTTTCTGGGAGATGCCAGTGTTCGTTCGGGCCACATGACGGCAGTGCTCGAGACGAAACAAAAGTTGTGTGGATAAAGAGCCTGCTGAGCTAGGAGGAGCCAAAAAAATGGCAGCATATGCACGGGGTGAATGATGGAGAGTGGGGCGAAGCATCCGTCCCTCCATGCGTTCTTGCTTCCGTCCGTCCATGTATCCGTCTGTGTGAGCATCCATGTGTCCATCCACTCGTCCGTGCGTGCGTCTGTTCGTACGTCCGCACGTCCATCCGTACGTCCATGTCTGCGTTCATCCATGCATCCACCCCTGTGACCGTCCGTTCGTGCAGCCATCAGTGTGTCCGTCCATGCATCTGTCTGTGTCCGTTCGTCTATCTAGTCAACACTCCAAGTACCACCACTTCGCATCTTTTCATCATATATTTCGCATATTGAAGCACCGCCATCTAGCGGACATTCCAATGACTAAACGAGAGATGGCACACGCGCACTTTCTTACGGCTTGCGCTTCTTGTCTACTTCCCACCTTTAACCACCTCGAGTTCATGGTATATACTAGTTTACTGTATTTATGGCACTGCGGCCCAACGCTCGCTAAACCTTTCTAAAACCAAGGAGGTTACGCCCAGCCAGTATAACGTACGTAGCAACCGTTTCTTGTCAGATAGTGCTCAATGGACATGCCAATGGCTGCTAATGGGAAATGAGAGACAGCAGAATTCGGCTTTTAGTTAACGCGCACGCTGCGAATTTTTTATTGTTCAACAATGCACAGGAGAAATCTCCCACCGGCACCACCTTGCAAGTGAGAGCGTAAGACATGTTACGTACTACTACGAGGGACGAATGGTTGCCGCTTTAAGAAGCTTCGCCGCTAACAAAGAGACGTCGAAAGTTACGCTTGGATGGGAGGGCATAGACTTTTAGCAAATAGGGAGAAAATCCGGTGGTGCTTTGCGTATACTTATTGTGGGCGAACGTCACCAATGGTAAAACGGCGTCCCAGTTCGTGTGGTCGGGGTGGATATACGTGGTAATCATGTTCGATAGGGTACAATGAAAGCGTTCCGTCTTTGGATGGTAAGTAGAAGTTGTCTTGTGGGTGGTGTTGGTGACGCGCAGAACCTCAGCTACAACAGAGGAAATAAAGACCTTGCCGCGGTCGCTGAGCAGGACATGGGGAACTTCATGGCGTGAACTATGTTACGCAAAAAAAAAAGATCAGTGACTTCAGTGGCTGTTATTACCGTAAGGTCAAGTATCGCATTTTTTAACATGGACCACAGGGATGAGATGGACACCACACTCGCCACCATCGCTACAAAATTCATTCTATAAAATACTGCATATATATTAGTTCATTTCCTACTCCTCGCCTAGCTTCTACACCAGCCAAGGAGGGAACATGTTCGAGCTTCTGAATGGGTACCTCTCAATGATTGGAGTGCTCGTTGGCAAAGCGATGGAATACCTATTGCCCGGTGAAGAGACGCTTTAATGCGGCTCTCGGGCATCTGTCCGGGTCCAAGCCCGAACCTCCGCTCTCTCTTTGCACAATCAAACACTAAACGTCGCTTTGTAGAAGCCACCCTGAACGCGGTGAGCACACAGCAAAGCCCGGCGCGCTGATAATGTGTGGATGTGACAGCGTGGTGCCCGTCATCTCAAGAACTCTCAGTAATGACGTATTATTCCCTAGCAAGAAATAATTATTCCCACCTTAAGGAACACAGTACTCAGTGTGGCTGCTTGCCCCTATTTGATCACAGCACAGTGGTTTTTCATCATGAAAGCCAACTAACGAGAGATATAGTTCAATCGTTTGACATTAAGATAAGAAAATACTGCTGCTTTAGCTAATCATCGCTTTTATTAGGTCAACAGGAAGCCACCTTCCAGAAGGGCTTTAGTCGAAAGTGTGCAGAACTACATTTTTAACCAGAGGCGTAGCCAAGGAGGAGTAGGGGGGGGGGGGTAAAAACGTTTCCCCTCAAAGTTTTTCGCGCAACCCCCACCCTGCCACATACCCACCTTTTTTTTCGTGGCTTCGCGCTGACGTGATTTGAAACTAAGTGGTGCTACTATCACATTATCATTTCTGGGGACATTTACATTGAATAATATGTGCATACGGAAAAACGTGTCGCGGTGTTTGTCAAAGCTTTGGCACTTTCCGGGATTCCGGGCATGAATCTAAGTTGGCCCGGCGACGCAATTAATGCTGCAGCAGTGGTCATATTTGTATCTACCGAAATAGATCGCACCACAGTCGATAACTACAATAATTTTCACTTGGCACATGTTCATTTTAGTAGTAAAAGCCAGACACCGTTCCAAGGTTGGATAGGTCATGGTCAAGCATATGACAGTTTGAATCTTCGATCGTGTGATAAAATTTACTCAAGGCAAATATTAACATTTCTACTGGACACATCCTGCTAACATGTAAGCATCCATATACACACGCACACACACAGACGCTCGCGCATGCTCGACAGAATATTTGGCTCATTCACCGAACTTGGCTTGTATGCTGGTGTACAATATATTTACTATGTTCTAACGGCTAAAGGCACTCCGAGATGTGTAATAACGTAGGTGCAACACGGGCAAATGTGCAGGCTAATCACAACCTTAGAAAGGCCTACTTGCCTTAACTATTCGGCCACCTCGCCGGCATTAGAAAGGCCTACTAAAATACTCATGCAACTAAAGCTGATAAATGGGAAGATGGTGGTCATAAACTTAAAACAGCGTAATGAGAAATGCAGTGCGGGTAGCTGTAGTGAGCACAAGTGTTATTGTTCATCAGTGTGGCAAACAGCGCGAAAATGAGGAACATAAAGCTGGAAAAATATACAAGCTAAAAATGTATGTATTGATTCGCTTCACCTGTTTGTCTCTTTACATCGACAAGATTATAGATGGTTACACTTATCGATTTCTGCAACCAGCGACATAACGCACAACAAGAAATGCACAGAATGAAGAAAAGGCTACCAGGCTTGAGCGGAACACGCAGCACAGTCACAGCGAAAGCTGGAAGAGTGGTCTTTACGAGCCTTTTCTAAACACTCTTTGGGTAACTGCTACAATCACACTTGCTCAGTATCCACTAAGCCATAAATAATCATAATTTCTGTGTGGTAGGCTGACATTCACTCTGTTATCCGTGATTTTTTGGGGGGGGGAAGCGTGGTATCCGCTACTCACTGGGTAGGATTTTCGTCCAATTAATTTTCTCAATCTAGCGGCTGACGGCGATGAAGAATTATGCCACAAGTGGGTATGCACCACAGTTATTAGGCGAAAGAACGTAAATAAATCATTAATAAATATTATTAAATATTTAATTGGTGATAAAGCGTAATTCAAATACAGCGGTAGCTAAACTAGAAGCGCGCGTGACATACGCAAGAGAACACGTTGTGTCTCTTTTGCAAGGAATCAGTATCAATAGATCATTTCTTTTTATCCTGTCAACGTTATGCTTATCAAAGGAAAAATACCTGGTCGAACCAATTGAGAAGCTAGGTTTAAAAATAAACGTAGCAGTAATTTTATCCTTCGGAGGGATTACATTAGGTTATAGCCACAGGAAGGTTTTCTCTGCTGTGTGCGAGTACATAAAGGCAACAAATAGATTACCCTGTTAGCCTATTGTTATTATTTACGGCTGCGAGACTACATGAATGCCTGACTTAGCACACTTGATGATCTTGCCGCCCGGTTTTTGGACGATTCCCTTTTGTGGGCGAGTGCCAGCAAAGCTGAAGGTTCATGATCATCATCATCATCATGTGTGGGGTAAGCTGCGTGCCTAAAATCAGTCCCGCTTAATCGCTTGCTGTTTAAATTGTGACCTATTCATCTGTGCGAGGAGCCGTGGCACCGCCCTTGAAAATGTGCAGCGTTCGTCCACAGACAGCAACGACACTAGCTAATCTTTCCAGATGGTAAATCTGACATCATGTGCTGTATGCGACCTTGTTTGTCAAAACATTAGCGCGCGTTGCGTCTAACAGGGCAAGTTGCAGTGAGTGGTCATCCTCCAAACATCTGGACTCCACATTTCAGTGAATCTAAAAATGAGCTTGGTGGGGTGATATGCGAGTACGTACATCTCAGGGTGTGCGCTAGGGGCACAAAAAATATCCACATTATCTCTTGTCCGAAAGGTGTAACCCAAGCACATCCGTCGAACCATATTTTACCATTGTAAAAGCTGTACGTATGGTTCATCCCAAAAAACACAAGAGCGTAATAAAATCAGCCCGTTTATTGAAGATCCTAAACGTCAATCGAGAGAATCATATTTCTTGTGTGTGACAATTAGAGGCCAGATTTTTAAAAACAAACAACGCGCTTTATAGCTTTATAGGCACCAAATAAAAGCCAGTACAACACTGGTCAGGTCTCCAAGTCGTAAATTGAGGCGCGATGAAATTTTAGATGAATTCAAATAATTTAAAGCCAAGACATGTGCAACATGTATCTACGACAGGAAGCAAGTTATGTTTTTCTTTATGATAACACAGAGGCTCAAACACCAACACAGCCATGCATTTCTCGCGCAGTTCTCCAAACTCAACTTTTCCTTTTACGGTCTAGCATAGTGGGTCAAATGTGTTCATCCGAATCAACACACCTCTTGCTCTCTTCCTTTTCGTCGGGGCTGAAAAAGGCAGCACAAGAGCAGATAGCCACACCGCTAAAAAACCCAGAAGGAAGTGACGCCTCGTTATTAGTTGGTCTAGTCACGTAGGGTCAATTTATCTCCTCTCGGTGAAGATTTTAAAGGCCTCTCACCAGGTTTGAGCATTCGTAGCCGAGAAGTGCAATGCTTGCACCGGGCGGGCACAATGATGTCTAGCAATATTTGCAAAGCTACGCGTGACGCAAACACGTAAAAGTTTGAAACGGAACGTCACTTGCCTTTTTTCGTGGGAAGTCCTCCTCGGTGAAAAAGTGGCTAGGTGTGCTCGGTTGTGTTCGATCCCGGTTATGGTGGTCACATTTCGATGGAGGCGAAATCATAGAGACCCATGTACTCTGCGATGCGAGCGCACGTTAAAGAACACCATATGGTCCAAATTTTCGGAGCCTTCCACTACAGCATCTCTCACAATCATGTCGTGCTTTTGGGGCGCAAAGAAGCCCCGGATAGTATTTCTCGCAGCTGCACTCACCATTCCCAAGATGGAGGGGGTAACAGGTGGTATCAACGGCGTCAGATTGGCACTAGTGAAAGTGGCAAGAGCGACAAGATTGCGATACGTTGCGCTGCGTTTTCCCCATCCCGCCGATGATTGGCTGATGTCGATAGTGCCAAACACATTCTATTTTCAAAAGCAGGGGTGGCCGGCGGAAAGTGTTCCAACAAGCTGCTCTCCCTGGGCTGCTGCGATAAAAATACGTCTGCACGCCATATCAGCGAAAAAAGAAAACAGAAACAAAAGAGAGTATCGTGTGCTTATTCACATGTGCCTATAAGCAATGAACAAGCGTTTTTTTTAAGATGTCGGCTTTGAGATAAACCAACAGCAAGACGGGCTGCTGCCCGTCTTGCTGTTGACACCCGGCGGCGTTGCTGCCGGGTGTCCACTCGCGACTTTGCCAGCCAGTTTTTTTTAGGCCTGAGCCCATCGTCGTCGGCCCCTGCCGGGACCAGCGAGGATGGTGTCAAGGCCTGCGGTGCTCCCCCTCAAGGAGCACTGCTTCAACTTCACCGTCCCGGAGGGGACGGAGTCCGTCGACGAGATCATCGATGGCCTCGAAGACGTGATAGGGAGTGAAGGGGTGCTGTTCCTGCAACACCTCGGAGCTTCGAAGTTCCTCGTTGAGGCTCGGTCGGCTGCACAAGCAACCAAGTTGATGGTAAACCAAGGATTCAAGTTACAAGGTCACAAGGTACAAGTTGAGGCAGTCGGGGTGCCAAGCGTACAAGTCAGTGTGTTCCGCCTCCCGCCGTACGTGTCAAATGACGCAGTTATTTCAGCTCTCCAGACATACGGAAAAGTGAAGGGTATCACATTTGTTACCTTGCAAAAGCATCAATCAACGTACACTGGTACCCGCGTCGTCCGAATCGAGATGGCCAAGCCAGCCCCTAACTTTCTATCAATTCAAGGTCACCGCGTGATGCTCGAGTATCGTGGTATGCGCAGAGTATGCGCACGCTGCAGCAGAGAAGGTCATGTTGCGGCTACTTGCACAACACCCTTCTGTCAACGATGCGGCACCTTCGGCCATAAATCTGAGGATTGTGTGTCCAAGTGTAAGCGCTGTAATGGGGACAACGCGACAAAAGATTGCTTCCATCCCAAGTCATACGCAGACGCAGCGCAGAGCACCTCACAGTCACTGAAAGAATTCCCAGAACTTGGAGAGAGTGCTTCGAAGAGAACAACCCAATTTGGAACCTCCAGGCACATGGAGGTTTTGCAACGCAAAACCAAGCCACGGCCACAGAAGATTCCAGATTATTGGGATGAGGACAGCGCAACCAACACAGAATTTTATGACGCGAAGACAGAAGACGCCAGCGGCGTTCATGCTGCGTCGCCATGCACAACGAGTGACAACGACATTTCTGCACTGACTGGGGACACCGCCGCGTTGTTATCTCCCACAACGTCGTCACAAGATCCCAGCAACGCTCTGGAGACGCCGAGTGCGTCTGCTACGTCTCAGAGGAAATCAAGGCCACAGAAAACGAACAATCTTCGAATGCATCACCGCTGGAGAAAGCGTCCTAAGTATCTCGGAGCGCTGGCCAACCGGGAAAATCGTTCCGACCTTCTGAGGCAACAAGTGCAAATGACGAGCTCCATGAACGGCCACCTGTGGGCCTGCA
This sequence comes from Rhipicephalus annulatus, assembly GCA_013436015.1. Lineage (NCBI taxonomy): Eukaryota > Metazoa > Arthropoda > Arachnida > Ixodida > Ixodidae > Rhipicephalus > Rhipicephalus annulatus. The sequence goes on along the minus strand of WOVY01014585.1, from coordinate 13,017 downwards.
ATGTAGCGTGAAGACGGCGCCCACGAAAGAAGTAAAGACCACGTCTTTAAAGAAACCTAACACGCCTCGCACACACACTGTACAGGCCCAAGAAGAAGCGTCCGACAAGACATCGTAGGAGCCGATCACCATCACCAAAGTTAAGGAGTGGCAGATTTTCGCAAGCCTCACGATCGGTATCTTTGTCTCAAGAAAATACGTGTTCTCCCGACAAGTTGTCTAGAGCCACAAACTCTCAGCGTCGCACCAAGCCTGGTAGTTCAAGCAGTGGAAGTGATGTCACCACCTCCGGAACATCAAAAAAGCACCGAGTGGATTCGCCAAACCGAGATCCATCACCTGATGCGGGTGATGACTCAATGTTTTTTTTTTAATTTGTGCTTGCCACATCCATTCTTTCCGCTTCCTGTTGTCTTTACCGTTGCAATGCTTGCTTCCCAGCCGTACAACCACTATGCATTTGTTGTCACTGATGCATGCCAACTGTTTAGTATTCCATATGTTACTGTCATTCACGATGGAATCTTCATGTGCCAATTTGTGAGCTCTATGCTGTGGTGGCTATGCCTTGTTATAGTAATTGCATCATGTGAGTTACGTTCATGCTGCGTGTACTATTTCTGTTATTATTGGTGTTTCTGACTGGGTCCATTCTATCTGTGCGCGTGAGTAAATCTCAGCGCCAGTCCTTCAAGTACCATAACGTTGATTTCATCCACTGCCGCTTGACACAGGAGAGCCCGTGCCGTCCCCTTACGCATCGCTGTTAAAAAAAAGAAAAAAACGATTGTTTCTTTTCCCCCTTCATTTATTTTAAATGGATGGGCTATGTTTCATGACTTTCAATGTTCGTGGTTTCAAAGATCTTGTAAAACAACAGGAGATAATGAACCTTGTGCGCTCGCTCAGGGTCGACGTGCCTTTTCTGCAAGAGACCAACTTTCGAACGCGGCACGACATCATGAACTGCCTTACTAGATTTTCGGTTGAAGCCTTCTTCTTCTTAACGCAGACGCAGTCGCGTGGCACCGGTGTCGTGTTTCTCAATCCGAGGTTCAGGTGGGGTGCGCATTGCCTCTTCGATGCAGAAGGCCGTGTTATTGCGGTGGACATGTGGATAAACGACCAGAAAACTCGATTCACCAACTTTACGCACCCGTGGATAGGTCTCTTACCAATCACTTTTTTAGAGGTGCCAGGTCATTCCTGCTAAATTCAGCACCATGCGTGTTGTTAGGTGATTTCAACTGTGTTTTTGATTCAATTCGAGATGTCCGAGGCCCTAGTCAAGGACAAAGCACATACCATTCGAAATAGTTGCAGAAAATATGTAGAGAGTTGAAGCTGGTCGATGCATGGACAACGCTTCACGGGAACACCTTTGGAGCCACGCGCGTTCAGGGTACGTCTCAGAGCAGAATTGACAGAGTCAATATCCCTAACGAGCTCGTTGAAAATTTAGAGACATGCGATGTCATTTCTTTAGCGCCTGGGCAACGCAAGCTCAGCGACCACATGCCAGTGCTGTTCACCTTGAAAGCCCAGCTGGGAAGGCATTGCTCTAAGTTGTGGCGAATGGATTCATTTATTTTAAATGATGAAGTTTCGGTATCTGAAATGCGCATGAATATCTATGCGTCTTTGGAAGACACGCCGCAAATTACACCGACAGCATGGGAGCTCTTGAAGGCCAGATGGCGGGTGATTGCGCAGGAGGCCGAGAAAATGCGTCATGCACGTCTAACATCACAAATGATTGAAACATTGAGGCGTATTCAAATTGTTGAGCGCGCAGCTAATCTGACCGGCGCAATTCAAGAGTACATTGGGGCCAAAAAGGCTAAATACGACCTCTTGTTGAGGACAAGGTCTGGGGCTTTTAAACGCGCAGAGGAACTCCACCTGCCTACGAATGAACTAGGTAACTTGGCATACGCTCAGCGAGCAGGAGTAAGGGAACACCAGCCCAGTATTATTGGTGCAGCATGGACAGAGAGTGGGAGCATCGTCACAGATATCAAATCAATCGAGGAGGTCTTTAGAGCGCATTTTGAAAGGCTCTGCTCTGCAGATCATCGCTCCAAAGACAGCAACCAGCATCAAAGAATCGCAGAGTTTTGCGAAGGCTTGCCCACGCTGTGTCTTGAGGCGTCTGATATGCTCTGCGCTGAGGCGACGAAAGATGACGTTTGGCAAGCCTTGAGGAAAATGAACACTACCACGACTACAGGTCGAGATGAATACTGACGGGGTCTTATATAACTTTCTTCGACGTCCTAGGTGACGCGCTTACTGACATGGTTAACGGTTTCATTGTTGATGGGCAAAAGCCGAGGTCTTTCAGTGAGGGCCGTGTAGTCTTGCTGCCAAATGAGGGCATGGATCTTGACGATCCACGGTCATGGAGGCCGATTACCCTCCTTAACACGGACTACAAACTTGTCGTTACGATGCTTGGCTTGAGGCTAAAACCTTTTCTGTCCGATATAGTGTCACCCACGCAAACGTGTGCAGTGCCGGGTAAGTCAATTTTTCAAACACTTACTCTGATAAGAGATTTGTTCTACTATGCCAACGCCAAAAACGTTACCGGTGCTTTCGTGTCATTGGATCAAGCTAAGACCTTTGACAGGGTCGAACATGACTACCTATACTGCGTACGTAGAATGTTTGGTTTGCCTGAGCAGTACGTTCGCTGTATAAAGCGCTTCTATACAACAACATGACCAGCCGACTTCTCATCAACGGCGTGGAGAGAGCAAGCTTTCCAGTAACAAGAGGTGTTCACCAGGGATTCCCAATCGCACCGGTGCTCTTTGTTCTTTCCATAGATCCTCTCCTTAAGAAAGTGACAAAGTGCCCTAATATTCAGGGCTTTCCAATGACAGGCCTGGAGTCAGTTAGCATCACCGCTTATGCGGATGACATCTCTGTGTTCGTGCGAAACCAAGCCAGTTACTGCGCTTTCTCGGAGCTGTTTGAAGAGTATGCCAGTTTATCGGGTGCTTTCCTGAATGCGGAGAAAAGCAAAACCTTTCGTTTCGGTAGCTTCCACGGCTCTTTGCCGGGTGGTATTCAATACTTGAATGCCGTAAAAGTCTTCGGGGTATACTTTCAAGACGGGGAGCTGGCCAAAAGAAATTGGGAGGACGCCGTACATCGAGCCACGTTGGTCTTCGCGTATGCCACTGACTTCAATTTGTCACTTGGTGCCAAAGTGACCTCTTTGGTGCCAAAGTGGTGAAAACCAAAGCATACGCATATGCTTTCTATATCGGGCACATTGCACTCATACCCAAACTTTTTGCGAGCCGCCTTGCGTCATTGGTTGGAGCCTTCCTATGGGACGGGAAGACACCAAAAGTTCAACAAAAGTTCCTGAAGCTCCCAAAAAGTTGTGGAGGACTCAGTCTGCCAGATGTTGCGACATTCACAAAGGCACTTGTAGCTAAAACAGTTCACAAATTGTTTTAGGACAATGACTATCCTGGCCGTAGCTTATTGCTATATTGTACCGGAACCCTTGGAGCCGCATTCACGTCAGAAAGGTACCGGGGACCTCAATCAGAACGCCCACATGCCTTTTATAAGGCAGCAGAGGGCCTCAAGCGTTCCGTTGACGGTGACGCCACCGAAGAATACTTTGCAAAGCTCGCACCCGCACGCATTAGCGAAATGTTAATCAGTCGCTCGATTACTGACGAGGAAAAACAGATATGGAGGCCCAGAAAGAGTAAGAAATGGCGAAACAACCACGTACCGGAAATAGTTAGAGAATTTGATTGGCTGCGGCGATGGTACGCGTTGCCCACTCGTCAGAGACTGTTAAAGTGGGGCGTCGTTCCCAATGACCACTGCCCCAACTGCGGGAAAAGAGAAACGATCCACCACACGATTTTTGAATGAGTAGCGGCCAAAGGCATGTGGCACGTCGTGCGTCGTCAATTCGGAGTGTCAATTCCTTCGAGCCAACAGCGCAGAAGGGGCTTATTTGAACAACTCGTACTGTACGTCACAATGTTCGTCTTGTGGCATCGCCGCTGTATGGCCGAAGTACGGCGATGACCCCAACGAGCTGCATACCCAGCGTTACAGGAGATTAGAATGATCATGTTTCGGTACCTTACCGAACAGACGGAAGCTCAGGGTGAAGAAGCATTTATTAGAAGGTGGCATACACGTTTTTTTTTGGAGTTCGGAACGTGAATATTGAACTTCCTTTACTGCCGTTTTAACTCGGGGGAGAAAATTGCTTCTAGTCGCACGTTTCCCAGATTTGTATACCACAGTAACATCGTACTCTTGTAGCCTAAGGCTCCATCTTGCTAGTCGGCCAGAGGGATCCTTAAGATTCGCCAGCCAACACAGGCAATGGTGGTCACTTACTGCTCGGAATGGTCTACCGTAGAGGTACGGCCGAAATTTACTTATGGCCCAAATGACCGCGAGACACTCTTTTTCGGTTGCAGAGTAATTTGTCTCAGCTTTCGAAAGCTTGCGGCTGGCATACGCTAGCACTTTTTCTTGGCCATTTTGCCGCTGGACTAGAATGGCTCTGAGGCCGACGTTACTCGCATCAGTGTGAACTTCAGTTTCGGCAGTATCATCGAAGTGGGCGAGGATTGGAGAGGCTTGCAGGCGTGTTCTTAACTCATCAAATGCTTCCTGTTGTTCACTTTCCCACCTAAAGGGCACCTCGTCTTTTGTCAGATTAGTAAGTGGTTCAGCAATGTTCGAAAAATTTTCCACAAATCGCCGATAGTACGCGCATAAACCCAGGAAGCGACGTACTGACTTCTTGTCTTTGGGTGTCGGGAACTTCGCGATGGCAGCTGTCTTTTCGGGATCTGGCCGAACGCCGTCGGAGCTGACGACGTGTCCGAGGAATCGAAGCTCTTCAAAAGCGAAGTGGCATTTTTCTGGCTTGATGGTCAAGTCTGCTGAACGAATGGCTTCTAATACTGTGCGGAGTCGCTCTAGATGTTGGTCGAATGTAGCGGAAAATACGACAACGTCATCCAAGTACACCAAGCAGGACTGCCATTTCAGTCCCGCGAGGACAGCGTCCATCATTCTCTGAAACGTAGCTGGCGCTGTGCACAGGCCGAATGGAAGCGCTTTAAATTCGTAGAGTCCGTCTGGGGTTATGAATGCCGTCTTTTCACGGTCGCGCTCATCCACCTCAATTTGCCAATATCCGCTCTTGAGATCAAGGGAGGAGAAGTATTTCGCACTCCGTAGTCGATCGAGTGTATCATCGATACGCGGCAGAGGGTATACATCCCGTTTCGTTACGCTGTTCAGTTTCCGATAGTCGACGCAGAATCGAAGGCTGTTATCTTTCTTTTTAACAAGCACTACGGGAGACGCCCATGGACTGCTGGAAGGCTGTATCACGTCATCTGAAAGCATCTCCTCCACTTGTTTCTTGATGACGTCTCTTTCCTTTTGCGATACTCGATATGGGTGTTGGTAAATCGGTCTCGTGGCTTCTTCTGTTATAATCCTGTGTTTTGCAATAGCCGTTCGTCGCACCTTAGAGGACGTTGAAAAGCAGTCCGAAAACTCTTTTATAAGGGCAAACAATCGTTTCTTTTGATATTCTGGGAGCCTATGGTTGACGTTAACTGATGCGTCGACGTTGCAGGTCTCTTGTGGAGTGGTTGGCGTTGTCGCTAAACTGCATAGTTCAGTCGCCATGCAGAACTCGTGGAAATAGGCGATAGCCATACCTTGCGCGATGTGCTGACATTCATTCCCAAAATTCGTAAGGAGGACAACTGAGCGGCCATTCGTTAAGTGAACAACACCCCTTGCCACGCAAATTCCTTTGTTTAAAAATAGCTCTACGTTTCCATCCGCTATTCCTTCGTGGTCACAAAATGCCTTATTTTCAACAAGCACCATTACACTACAGCGAGGTGGCACTGTGACGTCCTCATCAACAACGCGCAGAGCAGTAAGACGTCGCTTTTCCGATTCCTCCACCGACATAGCTTGTTCTGTCGAAAACGTTACACTGGATCTGCGCAGATTAATTATGGCTCCATTGGCTTGCAGAAAATCCATTCCTAGTATAAGCTCCCTTGAACAGTCCGGCAGCACGATGAAGTCAGCAACGTAAGTAAAGCCTCTTATTTCGAGCCTTGAGGTGCATCTGCCGAGCGGTGTAATAGTGTGGCCACCTGCCGTGCGTATCTGTGCCCCACTTCATTTTGTTACCTTTTTCAGTTTCTTTGCCAATTTGTGACTCATTACCGAATAATTAGCGCCGGTGTCAACTAAAGCATTCAGCTCGTATCCGTCTATTTTCAACCGCAAATCTGAAGTAGTCTTCGCACTGCTGCGCTTATCCTCTGTAAACATAGCATCGTCACCTTGAAACCGCAATGGAGGATCTTCGCAACTGTCGTTATCAGCGGCCTCACCTCCACAGGTCGCTTGCTTCAGTTTTCCTGGTGTGGGCTTGTAGAACGGTGCCCAGACCGTGCGGAAGAAGCACGTGGGCTGGGTGATTGGTAACGCCTGGGCGACGGCGATCTTGGCTGATGTTGGCGTGGAGTGAGTGGGCTCTGGCGCGCGGACAAGTACTCTTCGATCTCGGTTGGCCGTTCACCGTTTCGAGGGCATGGTGCGTACAACGGAAAGCCCCTTAATCCTGCCTGTCGGTAAGGGCAGAACCTATACAGGTGACCTGCTTCCCCACAATGGAAACACAAAGGCCTGCGCTCATGGTCACGCCAGATGTCACTTTTCCGGGGCCTTTGATCCACGTAGCGAGCTACACCACGGGCTCGTGGCAGGTAGGTAGCCGTCGGTTCCAGTGGACGAGGTGCGCTGCGTACCGTTTGTGGGCAAGGAGAGGCCATCGTAACTGCTGCATTGGCGTGCGCCGCGGGTTGTCTGAGTACTTCAGAGTACGTTGGTATGCGTTGGATCGGCTGTGGCGCACGCTCCGGCTCACGTATCATCTGCCTCAGTTCATCTCGTACTACGTCGACTACAGACAGTGTTGCTGTAGTGTGAGGTGCTTGCAACTTGCTGAGCTCTTCCCTGATCACCGACCTGATGAGTTCTCGCAGAGCGTCCATGTCACTTCGCTGGCGTCCAGAGAAGACATTGGCAGGTGCATAGTTTATGTCTCGATTGTACTGTCGAGCCCGCTGTTCTAGCGTTTTCTCTATGGCTGTCGCTTCCGTATGAAACTCCGCAACTGTTCGTGGTGGGTTGCGGACGAGAACAGCGAATAGCTCTTGCTTCACCCCACGCATGAGGTGGCGTAGCTTCTTGTCTTCGGTCATATGGGTATCTGCGCGCTTGAACAGGCGGATCATATCCTCGATATACATTGCGACACTTTCGTTGGTGAGTTGGTTCCTTGATTCGAGCGCAGCCTGCGCCTTTTCTTTGCGATCCGCGCTGGCATAAGTCGCCAGAGCTTGTCGCCGAAATTCATCCCAGGTCGTAAAGGAGGTTTCATGGTTTTCATACCACGTCTTTGCGAAGTCCTCCAAAGCAAAGTATACGCGGCGGAGCTTCTCTCTCTCGTCCCAACCGTTCAAACGTGCCACTCTCTCAAAGAGGTTCAGCCAATCTTCTACGTCTTCATATGAGTCGCCATGAAATACTGGTGGCTGGTGAGGCTGATTTATCACCACTTGGGCTGGTGTTACATGACTTGTCATGGTGGCGGCGTCCATTGACTGAGTTCCCCTTGGCGTAAAGTGGAGTGGGCTGAATTCTGGTGAATCACCTCGAAGACGGCGACTGGTCCTCTGATGCACAGGTGTCGGCTCCGCAGTATCAACTGGCTGGTGGTCGGGGCTACGCTGTCTTGCGTTCGTAGGGCTTTGATTCATTACCCAGCACCTCCACCAGAAATGTAACGATGTTGAAGGACTCGGGGTATAATAAAACGTATTTATTAAAGGGCGAACCTGTGCCCACAACTCAAAGGGACTATGGTCGTAGCACGTTACAGCAGAACAGCAAGATGTCTTCTTCTTCTTCTCCTTCAAGAAGAGTCCCAAGCGCGTGGCACACATCAGCAGGGGCCAGCTGGGTTCTCGTGCTATCATCATCGTCTCTGCGCAACACTAGACGGCGCCCATGTATGTCTCTGTGCGCGTGGTGATGGGCGCGTTGTTTGAATGCAGGCACTATGTCGTGGCATTATGTGAATCTGTTCCAATTTACTGTTTTTTGCGTTTCTTTTCTCTTTGTTTTCTTGAGTGATTCGTGATCTGTGAGAATATTGGAAGTGCTCTGTGTTTCATCTTGTCTATGTTCTCTTGTTTTTACACGCCACTGAAGTGATTTTGTTACACCAGACAGTTGTACTCACCTGAAAAGTTGTTACCAGTTTGCAATAAACTTCCTGGTTTCGCCCTTAAAGTTACGCAACCTCCAAGGCCCCTTCTGTGTGCGTGTTCGTCTCTGTGCGAGGTCGTCTCTTCTGGCGATGCAGCTTCGTGTAAGCGCCAAGCACACTATGCCATTGTTTCTCCTGACAAATTCTGAATAAAACATGACAATCGTTGCAGGAGAAAAAACTTTTATTTTCGGGTCCTATTTTTGGAACGCGCATGCCCACTTTCTTTCTCAATTTTTAATGAACGTTCTTTACACTGCAAGACGTGGTAATACAACTGCCACATTTATAATGTGTATTACACAGAAGAAATAAACGTGTAGACGACTTTATTATGTCACGCACCAAGAGCCGTAGAGACAAGACAGGAACAGCGGGGCAGAAATGCACGAGCGTGCATCTTTCAACGAAGCGCCAACACACACTTCGTCTTTGTTCTCTACACCTTTTTTGGCTGGCTAGGGCTTCCCGGCTCACAACTCCAGGTGGCATTACTCCTCCTCCCATTAGAACATCGACTCGATGATGCTCATACACAAGGGGACACTAGGGTCCTAAAGGAAAAAAAGGAATAACCGATACTTGTTGTGCACAGGGCATATGCAGGTGCAAAAAAAAATGACTGTGGTTGATAATAAGAAAAATCACACAGTTCACATCTAGTTGGAGACCGACGAACAACGTCAAAAAAAATAAAATGTTTGCTGCCCGGGCACATTAAGGCGAGTATCAATGAGTATTAAGGCGAGGTTTTAGGCGGACGACATGCACAATCTCTGTTCGTAATGAGTGGCGCTGGGTCGTTGCCGAGCCTTCGTCTGGAATAACTTCATAGTTGACCTCGTTCAACCACCGTAATACTTTGTAGGGTCCCAAGTACTTGCTCAGGAGTTACTCGCTGAAACCTCACCTTCTAACAGCAGTCCAAACTTGCACTTGGTCACCAGGTTGATAGGTGACTTGTCGAGGGTGGATATTGTACCTTCGGCCGTCTGCACATTGCTGCGATCTTATGTGCACGCGAGTTAGTTGACGGGCTTCCTCTGCACACTGCATATGATCATCAACGTCAGGAGTTAACAGCTCGTGCTGGTCGATGTCACAAGGAATCATGGCGTCTAGCATGGTTTGCACGTCTCGACCGTAAACGAGGTGGAAGGGTGCGAACCTTGTCGTTTCCTGGGTTGCGGTGTTGTACGCAAACGTTACGTATGGCAGGATCTAGTGCCACGTTTTATGCTGCACATCCACGTACATAGCAATCATGTCCACCAGCGTTTTGTTTAGCCTTTTTGTCAGGCCGTTACTCTGGGTGTGGTATGTGGTTGCCTTACGGTGGTTCGTGCAACTGATCTTAAAGATGTCGTCCAACAGTTTTGCCGTATAAATGCTGTCCCTCGGTCAGTGATGATGAATGATGGGGCGCCGTGACAAAGCACAATGACGTGCATGAAAAACTGGGTGACTTCAGATGCTGTACCGCATGGCAGTACCTTCGTCTCAGCGTAACGCGTCAAGTAATCAGTTGCGACGATGATCAACTTGTTTCCGAAGTGAGACAAAGGAAACGGTCGAAGGAGGTCCATCTCAAGCTGGTTAAACGGCGTACGCGGTGGGTCGATGGGTTGTAGGAGGCCTGCATGCTTTACGGGTGGTGACTTGCAACGCTGACATTCGCGGCATCCTTTCACGTAGCGTTTGACACAAGTTGTGATTTTATGCCAGAAATATAGCTGTCGTACCCGGTCGATCGTTCGTGAGTATGCCAGATGGCCGGATGTCGGCTTATCGAGGCAGGCTAACAGAATATCATCACGAAGGTCTTGAGGAACGACTGGAACTGCGGCCGACATCAGTGTTTTTCTTGTATAATATGCCTTCTCGTAAGCAAAATGACGGCAACGTACGTGAAAAAGGACGAAGAATAGACGTGGTGCTGCGTTCTAAATTATCGATGATAAACCTTAACGCTTGGTTCGCTCGTGGCGTACTGAGGTGGTCCGCCCCACTGAAAGTCCCCAGGAAGGCACTGTCGTCTTCTACAGCTGTATGACTGAATTCCAGAGGTGCTCGTGATAGCGTGTCGGCATCTTTATGCTTTCTACCCGACTTGTAGACGATGGTGGCATCAAACTCCTGAAGTTGCAGACTCCATCGTGCTAATCGCCGAGAGGGGTCTCGGAGGTTAGCCAACCAACATAAAACGAGGTGATCAGTCACAACTTTCAATGGGCGCCCGTAGAGATAAGGCTTGAATTTCTTAATCGCCCATAATACCGCGAGGCACTTCCTTTTCTGAAGTTGAATAGTTGTTACCGGCACGTGATAGAGTGCGACTCGCGTAGGCAATCACACGTTCGGTGCCATCTTGCGTTTGCACCAAGATAGCTTCCAGACCAATGTTGCTTGCGTCAGTGCGCACTTCTGGGTTGGCATACTCATTGAAATGACCCAGCACAGGAGGGGGAAGACAATCGATGTTGCAGTTCCGCAAAGACAGTCACTTGTTCGTCAGTCCACAGGAATGGGGTGTCGTCACCCGTAAGTCTAATGAGCGGCTCCGCAATCTTAGAGAACTTTTCAATAAAGCGGTGATAGTATGCGCAGAGCCCCAGAATTCGTCAAAGACTTTTCTTGTATGTCGGATTTGCAAAAGCTGCTGCAGCGTCAGTCTTTTCTGGATCGGGTCGAACGCCTGCAGCGCTCACAACGTGACCCAGGAACTTCAGTTCTTCGTAGCCAGAATGGCACTTCTAAGGCTAGAGGGTCAGGTCAGCGGATCGTATAGCTTCAAGAACACTCTGAAGGTGACGAAGGTTCTCGTCAAACGTGTTTGAAAAGACCACGACAACATCGAGATATACGAGGCAACTTTTCCCTTTGAGGTCAGCGAGAACGGTATCCATCGTTCGTTGGAATGTGGCCGGGGCGGAACAGAGGCCAAGTGGGAGCAGTCGCAATTCATACTACCGCCGGAAGTTACAAAAGCCGTTTTAGGGGCGAAGCTCCTTATAGCGGCATTTGTTCGTCCCTCGTAGCCGTTGTAGTGTGTAACAGGTATAACATTTTGACCTCCCAGGTGGTGCCGGTGAGTGATTTCTTCTGTGCGTTGTGGAATACAAATAGTGCTCAATGTACATGCCAATGACTGCTAATGGGAAATGAGAGACAGGGGAATTCGGCTTTTAGTTAACGCGCACGCTGCGATCCCCATTAGCAGCCATTGGCATGTACATTGAGCACTATCTGACAAGAAAGCGTCGCTACGTTATACTCGCTTGGCGTAACCTCCTTTGTTTTAGAAAGGTTTAGCAAGCGTTGCGCCGCAGTGCCATGAATACAGTGAACTATTATATACCATGAACTCGAGATGGTTAAAGGTGGGAAGTAGACACGAAGCGCAAGCCGTAAGAAAGTGTATGCGTGCCTCCTCTCGTTCAGTCCTTGGAATGTCCGCTGGACGGCTGTGCTTCTATATGGGGAATATATGATGGAAAGATGCGAGATAGTGGTACTTGGAGTGTTGAATAGATGGACGAACGGACACACAGAGAGATGCATGGATGGATGCATGAACGGACGCCGGGGCGGATGCATGGACGAACGCAGGGGACGGACGCACGAACAGACGCACGCACGGACGGGCGGATGGACACATGGACGGGTCACACAGACGGACGCATGGGACGGACGGAAGCAGAATGAATGGACGGACGAATGCTTCGCCACAGTCTCGATCATTCACTCCGTGGATATGCTGCCAATTTTTTTGCGTGGTCCCGTTTCATCGACTTCAATTTGCCAATAGACGTCAGACTCTGGAGTTCTACGGGGGCACGCAGCGACACCTGTCGACGCAGTTTTGAGTAGTTCCACAGACCTTCCAAACCGAAAGGATGGACAGTCGTCTCGCCCCACCTACTAGAGGCCAAAGCAGTCTCTATTGGCCCGGTGGAAGGGCCAGCGCCTTAATCGGAGGTTACGCAAACGCATATCTCAGCTGAAACAAGACCATGATGGATCACTGCCGCATCCTTTCAAAACAGCAGTTGGGACGAAAATTTGTAATTCGATTGATGGTCAGGTTCGAAATGGCAAAACGTGGAACTTACTCAAACACCTCCTCAATGAAACCAACACCCGCACAAATCAACGTCATTCGATCGTGAAGATACTTCATCAGGCGAAACAAACGTGTCACCGGAAGATGTTGTCAAGAAACCTCGTGGAAAAATATCTCCCGCTCCCCACGGGCCCTGTGACCCCTCACCCTGCTTCTCTGGCCGCAACAACACTACTTAGACGCCGAGTTCTCTATTGAGATGTACGCCGACGCTCTCCATGAGCTCAATGGCCGCTCAGCCCCCTGGCCTCGATGGCCATCACCAACAAGCTCTACGCAACCTGGACGATTCTTCCGTCACTTACCTCACTGACACTATCAACGAGATATGGAAAAAGGGTGAGATACCCGATGCTTGGAACTAGCTCACACGGTTTTGATACCCAAACCGGGAAAGGCGCCGAGCCTAGATAACCTACGCCCCATATCTCTCACGTCGTGCGTGGGCAAAGTGGCTGAGCACGTCGTCCTCAACAGGGTTGGTCGGTACCTCGAGATAACGACTACATCCCGCACCACATGA